>LBNU01007323.1:28168-74012 GCA_014162995.1 Artemisia annua
ATTAATCTGCAACACACCACACAACACACTTTATAGTCGTTGTGAGAGTGTTTACCCAACTCTCGATTCTCGATCATCACCTTCGGGTTCCTCTACCGATACGTGGGGAAACGGAACATACGTGATGCCGTGTTTTTTTTTTTTTTTTTTTTTTTTTTTTTTTTTTTTTTTTTTTTTTTTTTGGTAAAGGGGAGTAATGCCTGCACCCTGGTAAATATATATCAGCCAAAAAAACTTTTAAGTAGCAATGGGATATGAGGTGAGTCCACATTCAGACCCGTTACATAGGCTAAAAGCTTACATACACGAAGATACTCCCTAATTTCTAAAACTAGAAACTCAAACCACCAACTCAAACAAGATAGACAATAAGAAACAGACGGAAATAAATTACTTCCTAGGGCCTTGAAGCCTTGGTAACCATAAGTGCATTTAAAAGCATTCCAAATTACCGGGAGCATCATAACCTGGTTCGTCATAATCATCGTAGTCATCATATCTTGTTTCAAACCTCTTCGCGCCCACCAAAAAGAATTAGCAGACTCATCAAACTGGGTTGTCAACCAACTCGTCTTCAGCAATCAGACCACCCAACAATTTTTCCCACCCCTTTGAAATGGGTTAACCCTCTTAGTGGCAGAGGTCGACGGGAAAGGGACATCATCATCCACAAAGAGTTGCTAGCACCATAATAAGTAGCCTTTTCAAGCTTTACCAATTTTCTCAAAGCAATATAGAGTAGAATCCTTAAACTCAGACTCTTTCCTCCTCCTTCCAATGTATTAACCTGTCTTATTAGACTAATCCTTATTAACCTTCTACTTGTACTTAGCTGTCTTACTAGACTTTATCCTCATTAAACTTCCTTGAACTACCAGCATCCACATCATTGTAGTTATCATTAGACGGAGTTACCGCAAAGCATCCGGCCATCATCAATAGTAAGGGCACAAACTGATTAGATGTAGACATCTTCGTTTCACTCGTACTAGGCACATCACGAAGTCCTCTTCTTAGTGCCATCCACCTTCTTGCAGGTTCAGTTGGAGTCTCTTGGGTTGATACTGAAATGCTTACCCCGACAACTGGTTTAGTAAACGCACTTTATTACCCTGAGTTGTAGAAGCCACCTTGTTACCTTTCTTTTATTATTGACAGTCATGAAACATCAATTAACAGCTTAGTAGATTATCTGGAGGTGGCAACAAATTTAGGACATCACTCAGAGTATGGACCAAAGATCTTACAGTTATCACACCCGAGGTGGTTTCCATTCGTACCTCAACATGAACTTCTCAATAGTCGAACGCCGAACCATCAAGTAATGGTATTCTCACAGTGAGGCTGTCCGAAGCACCCATCCGACTTTATTCTATCATGCATGCCTTAGCAACAAACTATACGGCCCCGCCACGATTCCTTGCAGCATTTGGCTTGTAAAAGCATCTAACCTTTGGGCGTCGCCAATCAGGTGTGGCTAGGAAGAGTGACGGCATCATCGAAATACATAGCAAGGGGGAAACATCATGGAACTTGACCACACCTGGGATGTTTCAACAGCCCTCTTTTAAGTAGATTTGTGTTCAAATTCATGGTTTAAGAATAATAGGGACATTTCTGACAAACCAAGGACGCATCCGTTCAAGCACATCATCAACACTTTCTTCGAAGTGAAATTAAAGAAGAAGAACCCCTTTGCATTCACTCATTACCTTCTTGCACACGCAACTTTGCCCATCCGCAGTACTGGGCGTACATAGTAATCAACAACCAGGAAAACGGCAACGGAAACGCAAGGCGTTGACCAAGGAAGTAACCGTAGAGAGTGTTCTCAAACCTCGTGTTCACCTCTTCCACTACTTTCATTGGAACTGAAAGGTCAACATCATCCTTCTTTTTGCTACATTCCAACCTCCGAAAATTAGACACGTTTTTCTGAGGTTCATTAGAAGTAGCACCCGCGTAAGTAACCGACTTCACTCCAGTACCACTAGCAGTATCAACCTTGGGTACATTAGGATCAGAAGTAGCGTTCTGAGTCATACTGTCATTAGTACCATGCTTCTGGGATTCCATAGCCACATTAAAACTCGATGGAGGAGTACCATTCGAATTAGACTGAAGCCCAATACCACTAGAATTATTCAAATCAGAAGAAGAAGCCATATTAGCAATATCATTGTCAATTTTCTTCATTGCTTCATCGAACTGCTTGTGCGCATTAGCAAGCAATTGCTCCACATTAGGCTGTATTGAACCATTGGAGGACGAATGCTCCAAATCATCCAACACAACCTCATCGTTACCCTTGTTCCCATTACCAGCCAAAGCATCAACATCAACCCTTGGAACACTAACATCCTTCATACCAGGCTTAGGACTAAGAAAACCCCTTTCCATCACTCACCACTACGTACCCAACAACAAACAATAAGCAAAAAACGGCCAGCAGCATGCGATACAAAATAAAAAAGATAAAACCCTAATCTTAGCGATTAGGTTTATAGCACATCGAACCAAAAATCAACCTCAATCCATAATAAAGTCGATCAGTAGGGTTTTATATGAAGGAATAAAGATCAACAAATATTATACCTCGATAAACCAACTACAGAAGAGGCCGGTTTATAAAAAAAAAACCAACTAGCGAAACCCTAACAAAAACGATCAATCAAAAACACAAAAGCTTTGTAAAACTCACTCCGAATCTGGACCAGGATTAACAAACACGAATGCAAATCAATGTTAGAACAGATTGAAGCAAGAGAAACGAAGGTTTTGGAAGGTTTGAAGGTTAACGATTGAAAAGTTTAGGTAGGAGAAAAATCGCCCCAAGAGAGATCGGTTTAGGGTTTAGGGTTTAGGGTTTTAAGGTTAACGATTGAAAGGTTTGAAGGTTTGATGCGTGGTTTTGTAACCTTACAACAGGTTTTACCTCTCGAGGGATCTCAAGAGGCTTACAACCCCACCAGGCAGTGTACCTGACCGATGTAGTATAGGATAGTGGTAAGTACGGGGGATTGATCGTTCTCTCATAGGGAATAGTGTTCGTTAGGATAGAAAAGCTACTCTAATAGGTCTAAGGGTGGAAGGAAGATTCTTTTTGTATTTTTATATTTTTTTGAAAGCAAGTAAAAATCTCGGTTTTTATAGGAAGGGCGAAATTAGTTGCTAGTCAACTAACCCAAGTTTACTACTTTTGCAAATTAAAATAAATAAATATCTAAACTATTGTGGTTGTGAAAACAATATGGAGAAAGTTGTGTTTACTTAGATTTCATTACTCCCTAACTATCTTTTACCGGTTAATTGATATGTATGTTACTTGTGTGGATGAAGGGTGTATTCCTAATAACTCATGGAGTGGCATACATATCTCTCCAATTCTATGAGCTCTTATCTCGCCCTATGCCATGCACGGCACAACCATAGGGGTTGTAAACAGTGGCTCATGCGTTAAATACTACCTTAATAGCCTAGTATGCCTTGGCTACATGTTTCCCAAGACGTTCAAGCACGTTACCATAAAGGAGGTTGGCCAGTTTTCTTGAGCCTAACATTGATGGAACAATCATCCCAACAAACAACAACACACACCAATTAACCAATAATTAATAGTTAGGTTTCATTAGATCTAAGCAAACACTAGAGAATTTAGCTACACATGTTAATTAAAAGACAAGCAAAAGAGATAATCAACCAACACATAGACATATTGATTGAATTAAAGTGAAGACTTATCTTTAATTAAGCATGAGGGTTCCAAGGGTTGGAAACCCTAAAAAGTACAGAAAATTCGTCTTTAGGGTTTGCCCTAAAAGTTCTCCACAAAGTTCCACACTAATGAATGAAAATTAGAAAACTATATATAGATTTTACACTCTGACGGCGTCAGGTTATAAGGGCTGACGCCGTCAGCTCGCCGCCATTAGGTTTCTCGGATGGCCTAGATCCACTTCTGACGCCGTCACCTTATAAATCCTTCTGGGCCGTCACTCTTTAACTTTACTCCTGACGGCCTACTTTTCCTAACACCTGACGGCGTCAGGTGTTAAATCCAAAATTTCCTCTGGCCCGTCATTTGATAATTGGTTTCCACTCTTTTGTCAAGGCTTTCTGACGGCGTCACCTTGTGACTTCTGACGCCGTCAGGTTGTAAATCTTCATCTTTTGAGACTTTGTCGTTTTCTTCACTTTTATGCTCCAAAAACGTCCGAATATGCATGTTTTCCAGAATTCCTCTCAAAAGTACCTAAAATGACAAAAGGAACGATTTAGGGCAATATTTGATCACATTTATACGAATTAGGGCTTAAATGACCCCCTAAAAGCGTAACACTTTTCGTCTCATCAAATACCCTTACACTTGAGATTTGCTTGTCCTCAAGCAAATGAGCTTTTATTCCAATCAAAATATGAGTTAGGGGTCATTTAACACGAATATAAAAGTAATTACAACAAATAGTTATTAGACCCTAATCATAACAAGCACGGAAATCATACACTAGCACCTCACAAATAGTGTTTGGATTCTCACATCTCTCAAATGTCATAAAGTTTATATCTCATAAATGGAAACGGAAAATAACACTCACTACCTGTCATAGCAAATAGATTACCATAGGCTTGGGAAAGGATCAATTACTCCTCCACTAGGCGTAAGCACCTAAGATAAACTATCAAAGAGGGCTTTATAAAGGGTTGTAACGTAAGGTGTAGGGATATGATAACACGGTTTGGTTGGAATAAAGGGTATTTTAGTGGTGGCGAGTTAATTATCATGATCAAATACATGCACTCTACATCGTTGCTTAAGTCAAGACTCGACTCAATCTTAGTCTAAAAATGAAATAACAAAAACTAAAAAGGAACATAAAAGGAAACGGGATGGTAGTCCGTATGTTTTTCTTCTTTCTTTTTCATATTTTTTTGTATTTTTCTTGATTTTTCGATTTTTTTTTCATACACTCTTGCCCTACCATCCAAAATAATACATCATAGGGGATTTGCATTCCCCTTACACTTGAATCTTTACATAACTTTACAATCACTATTCTAATGACTCGAATTAAGATAATCGAAAAACTTGGAGTACTTTTTAAATATTTAGCACGTATGGGGGTAATAATGTTGTTCTTCCCCATTACTTCATTACACTAGTACTTTACCCATGAGTCCCAATCGTCCCAAAACAATATGTACAAGGATATGACTTAACTTAGCAACCATGTAATTGACCGGATAATTAACTAAGGGTTTAACAAATGTTTTCACAATAATGCACCAAAGGTGGGTGCATACAAGGTAGGCTAAGGCGATTTGGGTGTACATTTAGTGGGGTGTAAACAAATTCTCACTTTGAGTAAGATGCTCAAAGGTCGAAACGAAAGGATAGGCTCGGAAGGGTGTACTAGGGGTATCGTGTACCAAAAATGGATACAACGCAAAGGGTGTGGGAGAATTACTTGACCAATGAAGTCAATGTAATTATAACAAATATACGGGTGTAAAACAATGGGTTAATCCTAATGCCTCTTAGCATGTAGTAAATCTTAACTACACGAATGTAGTCTCACTTGTGGATTTGAGATGGTCCTAACGCAAGTTCTAGAATCTAAATACTACCGGTACTCACATCATAGCACAAAAGATGGATGCTTTTCCTACCAATTCTAGGGGCGAACCTCACATATTTGGGGTGGAAAATTTTTTTAGTGGCACGGTTTTGTGCTAGTCATACAATTTCCTATTCATGAGACGCTCATTAAGATCAAGGTTTCACTTCTAAATGTTGTAAAAAATTTTAAATTGGCGCTAAAATTGCCCTAACAAACATTTCTCTTAGTTTTATTACAAATTTACTATCAAACAAAGCAAAACATCAAGCATAGGTATATTTCTCAATGGTGCTTTCATTTACCCCCTTACACTTAAACCGAACATTGTCCCCAATGTTCAAATAAAAGACGTAAAAGTAAATAAAATGAAAGAATGAAATCAAATACTCCCCTGAATCGTTTGTTTTGGATAGTGATGTAACATGGTTAGATCTTCTTTCAAGATAGACGAACGTTCAAAGCTTCCCTTCCGAAATAAAACGTCTTCTTGTCCAAAATAACCTGTTAACCTGAAAAAGATAAAGGCCAACCTCGCGTAAAATCGGCGGTAAAATCTACATAATAAGATATAATGCTTGTGGAATGAATATATTGCAGAATTCTTGGAGATTATAAGTTAAAGAATTGACAAAACTTTTTAGGTTTCCGGAAAAATACAAAACTTTCAAAAATTGAAGAAAATTAATACCTGACGCCGTCAGGTGTTAACCCTGACGCCGTCAGAAAGTTCTGACAGAATTCTCATGTTAAGCTTCTGGGAAAAATTCTGGAAAAACTAGATCTTACTTCCTGGAATTCCTGCAAAAATTCATTATGACTCGATACAAGCATTTGACTCAAACAAATACTAATATTTAAGCTAATTTCGTTGTTATGATTCATGTTCATTCGTTCTATATAAACCGATTTAGATTTCCCTTACACTTATCTTTTGCAAAATACCTTCATATGTAGTTAAGACGAAGTTAAAAACAAAATAAAGCATTTTCACAATTTAGTTTGAAGCATGAATCAATAATCAAGAAATATAACTTACATACGGAAACAAATAAAATCAAATAAACACACAAAAACACATAAAACATGGGTTGCCTCCCAAGTAGCGCTTTTCTTTATTTACGAGTCTTGCAGCTAGACTCAGAGTCACCCTATCCGACATAGGTGAGTTTCGCATCGAGGATATCCTTAGGGTTGATTTTGGTTGGAAGTTTCCTATCGGTGCGTTTAGTGAAGTACGACCTCTCAAAATTCTCTCCATCCGGGTCATATAAAGTTATCTTAATGTGCCACGATCCATCTCCTTCCTTGCTTTTTCCAATCCCATTTGTGCTTATCACCTTCGCTTTTCCATTTATTCATGGCTAGGTTGATTGGCAAAATTCCTAGGAAGTCGGTCATCTTTCTAAAAACTAGGGGATCTTAAAAGGGATCTAGTTCGGTGTCCCTAGCTAAAAGTTGTTCTACCGTTTGTGTTCGGTTTACAAATTCTTCCTCTAGGTAGAATGGGCGTTGGGGTCCTATTAAGTCTCCATCTATCCATGGTCCGTATCTAGAGGTCTTCCTATCGGGGGTTTTCTCGATGGTGTCATAGGCATGTTTCTTAACATCATAGACCGACCACGTTTCCCCTTCTCCTACCGCAATCTTAGACTTCTTACAATCAATCATAGCGCTAGCGGTGGCTAAAAATCCTCTTCCTATCAACAAAGGGCATGTGGGGTCACTAACCATATCGAGGACGTGGAAGTCGGCTAGAATTGTCAATTTCCCTATGTGAACTATCACATCCTTCACTACTCCTACCGGGTATGCCACACTTCCGTCCGCTAAGCCTATTATCACTTCGGTTTCTTCTAGCTTTCCTAGTTTGAGGGTGGTGTAGAGAGGTAGGGGAAGTAAGTTGAGGCTAGACCCAAGATCGGCCAATGTGTCATATACTTCCGAGTTACCTATCTTACACGGTAGGACAAATAGACCCGGATCATCTAACTTCTTAGGTAGTTTGTTTCGAACGAAGGCGGTCCCTTTTTCTCCTAATTTGAGCTTCTCTTCATATTTTTCTAATAGAGCGCTATAGTAAGGGGCTCGTTCCAACACATCAATAACCGGACGTTCAAGGTGTAATTCCTTGAATTCTTCGTCAAGGTCTTGTGTGGGGGGTGTTTCAACTATGCTATCGACCGACTTGGTGTTGGATGCTTTATTCTCATGGTCTTTTTGAGGGATTTGGGTTTGTTTGAAACACGTGCTCATGGCGTTGACCGAATAGTATTGTGGACAAGAACTAGGAGATGAAACCGAAGAAATGGAGTTAATGTTTAGTTTCGGGTTCTTGACCGTGTCGCTCGGGAGGGCTCCCATCTCTCGGTCATTGAGAATCTTCAACAAAGAATCGATTTTATTGGTCATCTCGCTTTGCTTTTGTTTGAACTCGGATTCAAACTTGGATATACGAGCTTCTTGAGATGCCATAAATTTCGACATCAACCCTTCAAAGTTGTTGGTACTACCATAGTTGTTGGAAGGATTGTTGTTGAAGGTACGGTTGGAGGAATTACCGTTGGGTTGAAACCGGTTAGGTGGGTTGGAAGAATTGTTTTGGGGTGCGTTTTGGTTTGACTTCCACCTAAGGTTGGGGTGATTTTTCCATGAGGGGTTATATGAATCTCCATAAGGGTTTGGCTCGGGTTTGAAAGTGTACCACTTATCTCCCGCTCCGTCGGTACGCGTGGATGCATAGTCCGCAAAAGCTTGTTCGGGGAGTTCCATGCAATCACGAGTGTCGTGGGGACCATTACATAATTCGCATGAAGAAGTGATTTTGTTCACTTGGCTTGAAGGTTTAGGAGCTTCGTAGGATTTCATGAGAAACTTGACTTGGTCTTCAAGTTCTATGATCCTACGGTCGGAAGTGCTTGAATTATTCGAAGGCAAAGATATTGCCTTGACCGTTTTATTCAAATCACGGGGATCATTCCAACTTTCGTTGTCATATAGAGCAAGATCTTCTAGGAGATCCCATGATTGTTCCGCACTTAGATCACGTAGCTTGCCACCGGCCGCTTGGTCAATGGTTTGCCTCGTGTGGAGATTGATGTGGTCATAGAAGATTTGGACTTGGAGCCAAAGGTCTATGCCATGATGAGGGACTTTTTGGAGTAAGTCCTTGAATCGAGTCCATGCCTCGTAGAGGGTTTCGCCTTGGCGTTGTTGGAACGCCAAGATATCATTCCTTAGCTTGGTAGTTCTCCCCGGTGGGAAAAATTGAGCAAGGAAACGAGTTGTGAGATCGTCCCAAGAGGTGATGGATCCTGCGGGAAGTCGCTCAAGCCATTGACTAGCTTGGTCCCGTAGAGAGAATTGGAAGAGACGCAATCGGGTCGTCTCTCGAGTTGCAACATCAAGGTCTATGGAATCTACGATTTTGAGGAAATCCTTGAGATGTTGGTTTGGATCTTCGGAACGAAGTCCATGGAATGCGCATCCGCTTTGCACCAACCGGATGGTGTCGGATCGCAAGGGAGTGACATTGGCTCCTTGAGTGAGCTCAATGGTGTTTCGATAGCCAAGGTGGCTAGGTCGGGAATACTCTCCTAAGGTGCGGGGTCTAGGAGGTTGGTTTGGTTGTGGTGGGTGGTTTGGTTGAATTGGGTTGTTGGGATCAAGGATGTTACCACCTTCCATGATGGCGGATGGTAAAGATTACGAACAAAAACACGAAGAAAAAGATAGACTAAAGAAATCCTAGAAAAAGAAAATAAAAATCTCACTAGAAAGGAATCTAGTGAGTAGACCTAAAGAAATAAAAATTCTACCTAAACAATAACTATTCCCCGGCAGCGGCGCCAAAAACTTGATGCGTGGTTTTGTGACCTTACAACAGGTTTTACCTCTCGAGGGATCTCAAGAGGCTTACAACCCCACCAGGCAGTGTACCTGACCGATGTAGTATAGGATAGTGGTAAGTACGGGGGATTGATCGTTCTCTCACAGGGAATAGTGTTCGTTAGGATAGAAAAGCTACTCTAATAGGTCTAAGGGTGGAAGGAAGATTCTTTTTGTATTTTTATATTTTATGGAAAGCAAGTAAAATCTCGGTTTTGGAAGAAGGGCGGAATTAGTTGCTAGTCAACTAACCCAAGTTTACTACTTATGCAAATTAAAATAAAATAAATATCTAAACTATTGTGGTTGTGAAAACAATATGGAGAAAATTGTGTTTACTTAGATTTCATTACTCCCTAACTATCTTTTACCGGTTAATTGATATGTGTGTTACTTGTGTGGATGAAGGGTGTATTCCTAATAACTCATGGAGTGGCATACATATCTCTCCAATTCTATGAGCTCTTATCTCGCCCTATGCCATGCACGGCACAACCATAGGGGTTGTAAACAGTGGCTCATGCGTTAAATACTACCTTAATAGCCTAGTATGCCTCGACTACATGTTTCCCAAGACGTTCAAGCACGTTACCATAAAGGAGGTTGGCCAGTTTTCTTGAGCCTAACATCGATGAAACAATCATCCCAACAAACAACAACACACACCAATCAACCAATAATCAATAGTTAGGTTTCATTAGATCTAAGCAAACACTAGAGAATTTAGCTACTCATGTTAATTGAAAGATAAGAAAGATAGATAGACAACCAACACATAGACATATTGATTGAATTAAAGTGAAGAGTTATCTTTAATTAAGCACTAGGGTTCCAAGGGTTGGAAACCCTAAAAGTCACAGAAAATTCGTCTTTAGGGTTCGCCCTAAAAGTTCTCCACAAAGTTCCACACATAATGAATGAAAATTAGAAAAATATATATAGATTTTACACTCTGACGGCGTCAGGTTATAAGGGCTGACGCCGTCAGCTCGTCTCCATTAGGTTTCTCGGATGGCCTAGATCCACTTCTGAGGCCGTCACCTTATAAATCCTTCTGGGCCGTCACTCTTTAACTTTACTCCTGACGGCCTACTTTTCCTAACACCTGACGGCGTCAGGTGTTAAATCCAAAATTTCCTCTGGCCCGTCATTTGATAATTGGTTTCCACTTTTTTGTCAAGGCTTTCTGACGGCGTCACCTTGTGACTTCTGACGCCGTCAGGTTGTAAATCTTCATCTTTTGAGACTTTGTCGTTTTCTTCACTTTTATGCTCCAAAAACGTGCAAATATGCATGTTTTCCAGAATTCCTCTCAAAAGTACCTAAAATGACAAAAGGAACGATTTAGGGCAATATTTGATCACATTTATACGAATTAGGGCTTAAATGACCCCCTAAAAGCGTAATACTTTTCGTCTCATCAATACGATTATCGCCAGTCACACCCCAAAACAAATGGATACATACCATACGTAAACATGGCGCAATCCGTGTTTTACTCAACATAAAAATCCTTTGGTTTTCATTTTCGGGCACCGAAAAATTCAGAAACCTTCATTGATGAGTGTGTAAATACTCATCATTTTTGTCGTATTTAAACTGCAAAAACATCTGAAAACACTCAAATACACATCAAAATACAGAAAATATCCCAAGGATCATGTTTTATATGTTTTAAATGAAAAATGATTAAAAACAGATGAAAATCGTACAAAGTTTGCATAAATGGCAGTTTCAGTCCCCCGACTTTCAAAACTTGACAAAAATAGTCCCTGAGCATTTATTTTGAAAAGAAAAGTCAAACCAAGTCCTTTAAAATCAAAAATGATCTTTGGGAGAAAATCTTTCAAAAATTTACAAGTTTAGTCCCTGAAGTTTCACAATTGGCAAGATTGGTCCCTGAACTTTCAGAAAATGGCAGAAATGGCCCCTGGTGGAATATTTTGGATGAAAAAGTCAACATTAGTCCTTGGAAACTCACAAGTTGTCAAAATTAATCCTTGGATGAAATGTTTGGAGAATGTACATGTTTGGTCCCTGCAGTTTGGAATTTGGCAAATATGGTCCCCGGGAAGTATACTTGGAAGAAAAACACTCAAAGGACCTTGGGAATTATGGAATGACAAAATTGGTCCTTGGGTGAAGTTTCATGAATTGGCAGAAAACACCCTTCTAAATTCAGAATATTGCATGAATGGTCCTTGTGCTTATAATAAACCAAACGGGCCCTTTGTTTACTTACAACACAATAAACCCACAACCCAACATTTATAACCCTTTCACTGGCCCAAAACATTCCCCTAGCCCAGTCCCACACAACCCAGTTCTGTGTTTGGTCAAACAAATAAAAAACGGGTCAAACCCCTTCTTCCTCCTCCCTCCCATAACCCACTGAGTAAAACACCACCCCCCACTCCACCTCTGCCACCCTCTCCTACCACCTCAAAAGCACCCAATTCACAAACCCCAATCCCACTAAACCTCCCCAAATCCCTACCTAACCCCTCTCCAAGCTGGCAATCCAGAATTCACATAAAACGTTTTTGGCGCCAAAACCAATTCAAGGGCCAGGATCACTTCTCATACAATTGAATGGTTGGGATATGTTCGCAAGGTCACAAGGATGTGTCTACAGCTGTTTTATCTCAGAGAAGAAGCACAACAAGAAAATTCTACCTAACTCTTAGTTTAGTATAAATAGGGAACTAGTGTAAGCCTCAAAGGCATCGAATTTCCTTGTAATTTTCTGTTTTATGTTTAGTTTTCAATTGTACTGCTTTTGGTTTAAGTTAATTCAAGAATTAGTCAGTTTCAAAGTAATTTCAAGTTTTACTCATTTTCCTAAATTTTCACTAAGTAGTGTTATTCACCTTCATTTGTGTTCTAATTGATCCCAGAAGCTTTTATAAGTCATTTATAAACTTTTTGAAGTCTTGAATCAAGAAAAACTAACAAAAAGAAAATATAAGGAAAATTCAAGATAAATATAAAAAAAAAAGTTGAAGAAGAAAGAAAGAAGCAGAAGTAGCAGATGGTTATGAAGTTTGGTTTAGAGCTCCATGGGGAGCATTAGGATATGTTCTTGGTTCTAGTTCTCAGATTACTAGTGGCTTTGGATGGCAAGTAAGAAATTATACCAAGTTCTCTCATGTTGTGTATTAAGTGAGATTTATTGTTATTGGTTGTTTATATCTGTTTATTTGAGATTATTATAGACTAGTGTAAGTTAATTAGTGAAGTTGTAGTGTTAATTTACTTATTCCCTTTGAAAATTGTTAAAACTGTCTCAATTAGGGGTGTTTGGTTCTAGCTGCCAAACTGAGTTGTTGTTATAGTTAGTTGTTAGGATTATTAGGACATTACACTTAGGCTAATACTAGATCAGTATAACCATTTCCTTGGTCAATTTCAAAGAGAAAGTCAAAAATGCATACTCATTCCCTCAACAGCCTATCTGTTGAATGTTTTGAATATCAAACCCCTGAATCTAGCTTAGAAGTAGTTAGGATTGATTGTTTTAGCCTTACTTAGGTTTAACAAACATAAATCAATCATTTAGGGTCAGTCTAAATTCACTAAAGTCAATTTGGTTCTTGTTCTTTAAAAGTCAAAATGGCATTCACAGAAAATGGGACAATTTTCAAAAGCTTCTATAGGATTTAATTTTGGTTGAAAATACAAGGATTTTGGTTTATTGTAATCTGTGTCACCTTGTTTATCAACTTTAAAAAGAAATTTGAAATTTGAAATCCATTTGCCCATTTAAATTTGGTTGTGAGCTTAACCCCTTGACTGAGAAAATCCCCTGCACCTCAGTTTTTGCCAAAATTGATTTCCCCATAGAGTGCTCAGTTTTTGTTGTTAGGCCTTGTTCTTTGTAGGTTTAGAAAGCCCCCTAGGTAGGCTTTATGGATTAGCTTTTAGTTTTCATCTCACTGCTTATTTAGAGTGCTTAATTTGTCTCTACTTTTGGCTTATTTGAACCTGCTGCTGGTGTGTTCTTGTTTGCTGCTCTTTTTGTTATTGTTTATGTTCTTGCTGTTGTTCCTGGTTATTACTCTTGTTGTTGATCTAGTTGTTGTTTCTAGTTGTTATTGTTGTTGTTTGTTTGCTTGTATCAGCTTTTATGAGCTTATTAGCTTATTTGAGCTTATCATTGTTCTTGTTGGCCACTGCTTGTGTGTTCTTGTTTTTTGTGATCTGAGCCTTTTAATTTTCTTATTGTTGTTCTTTGATTCATGTTGTTATTGTTATTTCTTGCTGTTGTTTTGTTGTTTAAGATTATTTGAGCTTAAGGACCCCTTGTGTGATATAAGAGAAAGAGTTGAACATAAAATTTTTAAGAACTTGAATCTGTTGGGTTTCTAAGATTGCACAAGCTTGGTTTAAGCTTTTCAGAGAAAATTGCTTTTCAAAAGTTGGTTAATATTTGTGTTTGATCAGTTTGCAAAAAGAAAAAAAATATATAAAAAAGTTTGCAAAAAAATGTATGAGGTGGGGGTCGAACCCCTGACCTCTTGCACCCTAAACCTCAACACCAACACACAAAACCATCTGCCCTAGGGACTTATTTCAGTTATACTTCCCTTATTTTTTATTTAACCCATTTTGTCACTTTTAGCTTATTTAGCTTTTTAGCTTATTTCCAGCTTTTTAACAAAGTGATACAACCTTTTTATATTTTTTATAAATTAGTTTTAACTTGTAATATTTATTGAAAAAGTTTCAGATTTTTAGGACTTGTAATTTAATTATTAGGAATTAATTAGTGTTTAATAGGTTTAAATTCATAATAAATAGAATTTTTATTAAATAATTAATTTTCTTTTTTCCAAAATTTTCTTTTGTCTTTTAGTGCGTAAGAAAATTGTTTGTAGACTCGTAGGACCTTTCGTGTTTAAATTTCACGTTTTATCTTGCGTGTTGCGTTTATTTTTAAATAAACGTTACGTGTTTGTTTCAAATTGTGATTTAAGATCCCCGATACCTAATTTTGGTTCCCGTAGTGTTTTAGGATTCCCCTAGTTTGCCTATTTACCTTTTGTTCCCTTTAGGTTATTTTATTTTCATCCTCGTTCATTAATTTTCCAATTTCGTTAATTTAGCGTATCATAAATCCAAACAATCTTTCACAACCAAACATACAAGTCTTTAATCTCGATCTTTCACGAATCTTTCCATTCACACCTCGTTGGGGTACGACTCGGGAAATCACTTCCCGGTCTCACAAATATCACATTGCACGAGTTTACGAGGTAATCTTTTTCCTAAAAGGTTTACTTGTATTTCTCTACGTCTTGTTGTCACTCACGATAACTTTGACTCCACTTTGTTGATATTTTTGTGTACTTGTTGTTTTGCACACTAAAACACAACGAATCAAATGGCGCCGCTGCCGGGGAGGCTGTGTGCGAAAGTCTCGTAAAAGGTTTTAACGATTAGTCTTGTAGAACCTTCGCAAGAAGTTATCGCTTTCAAAAACTTATAAAAAACCAAAAATATTTTTCTTTTGTTTCTAGTATATTTATTATATCTATAAAAGATTAAAAACACAAAAAGATTTTCCCGTTTTCTTTGTTTAATAATTACAACAATAAAATCTACCGCCGAAAATCAAGGCAGAACACTTCCCAACTGGGGGTGTGAACATTAATAAGTTCCCAAACCTAAGATCAAAACTTGCCTTTGTATCACTTGCGTTTTGGAAAACTTTTAAACGATAAGCAAACTTTAAGAGGAGTCGAAACGGTATAGGGCGATCCAACGAACTTCGCCCTAGCGAGAGATCCATTCTTCTCTCCCGCTCCTTTGTGCGTTTGTCCTTAAAGGTTAACCTTACGTTTTTGATTATTGGTTTAAGTTCCCCTGTCTTTCAAGTTGGTCTTGTTTTGAATTGTGTTTTTTGTGGTGCATGCGCACTCGTTCGTCTACGTCATCAAGTCCTTTGCAATCGCTAAACAACATTCCAAGAAGGCGTAATCGTCGACGTGCCCGTCCAATAGTCGAACCCGAGATTCGCACTATTCCTCCCATCATGGCGGCCGAGCCCACTATGAATGAGCTTCTCCAAGCACCCATCGAGGGTTATGGAGATGCTATCGTTGTTCCAGCCATCGTGGCTGACAACTTTGAACTCAAGACCGGGTTGATAAACCTAGTCACATCCCGGCAATTCTATGGTTTTGAAAGGGACGACCCTCAAGATCACATTCGATGGTTCAACAAAATCACTTCCACCATCAAATGCAAAAACGTCCCTGAAGAGGCAATCAAACTTCTTCTCTTCCCGTTTTCTCTCGATGGGACCGCCAAAAATTGGCTTGACAAACAACCCCCTCGATCGATCGAAACATGGGAAGATTTAGTCAAGAAGTTTGTGAACGAGTTTTTCCCTCCTTCCAAAACCACCGCCCTCAAGAATGAGATCATGAAATTCACGCAAAAATTCGATGAATCATTCAATGAGGCGTGGGATCGATTCAAGGACATGCTTCGTAAATGTCCTCATCATGGGTTTTCCGAGTTAATGCAACTCGATACCTTCTATAACGGAGTGAGCCAAATCGATCAAGACTCTCTAAATGCCTCCGCGGGAGGTAATTTCTTGAATCGAACCACTAGGGATGCTTTGGCTATCATTGAAAATAAGTCTAAGGTACGCATTCCGCGAAGCAAACCGATTGTTTCCCATGCAAATGCTAGTCCTTCTACTTCATTACCCGTGGCTCAATCTAGCACCGATGCTAGGCTTGACAAGCTCACGGAAGCCATCCATGCCTTAGTACTCACCCAAAACAAGAAAGTTTCTCCACAAGCTTCTCAACCTGCCGAGGTTAAGAAAATTGAAGTTTGTGTGACTTGTGGCGGTCCACACGCCTATTATAATTGTACTGCCATCGAAGGCAAACCATTCGAGGTTAATGCAATAGCCGGTAGTTCTAATCAAGGAGGTAACCAATACCGTCCTAAAATGGAGCCAAACTACCGTGCTAGCAACCAAAGTGGACCACCCGGATTCCCTCAAAGTTTCAATCAAAACCGTAACCAAAACCAAAATCGAATGAACCAAGGTTTTCAAAACCAAGTGAATTTCAATCAAGGGTTTCAAAATCAAGGAAACTTGAATAGAAACCAAGGTTATGGTAATCAAGGAAACAATTTTCATGGTAATGGTAATCATAACCAAGAAAATTTTCAACATCAAGCTTTCAATCAAAACAAATGAGCTCAAAATTCTCCTAATGAAAATCAAGCCGTTGTTCAAACTCAATCATCAACCGATGAATTGTTGAAACAATTTATGAAAGCTCAAGAAGAAACAAACAGGTTGTTGGTCAGTCAGATTTCTGAACTAAAGAAGTCTTTAAATGATTGACCTTCGGGATCGGGTACGCTTCCAAGCAACACGATCGCCAACCCAAAGGGCGATGTAAAGGCGATCACAACCCGTAGTGGTGTTTCTTATGATGGACCCTCAACTTCTACTACTCCTCCTAAGGTAGTGGAACGTGAACCCGAGGTGACAAAGAACAAGGTGCATTCCTCAAGCCCACGAAGTACCGCACAAGTTCAACCTCCGGAAGTCCAAACTTCAACTCCCGAATTTGATTTTCCAAAGAGCATTCCTAGGCCTTCAATCCCATATCCCTCGAGGCTTAATGATCAAAAACTCCGTGACAAAACTAATCTCCAAATGAAGAAGTTTCTTGAAATTTTTCAAAAATTACACTTCGACATTAGTTTTGCGGATGCTCTTCTTTACATGCCCAAGTTTGCTTCTACATTCAAGAGTCTTCTTAGCAACAAAGAGAAAATGTTGGAGCTCACCAACACTCGTTTGAATGAAAATTGTTCGGCGGTGCTTCTAAAGAAACTTCCTGAAAAGTTAGGAGACCCCGGAAAATTTCTCATCCCTTGTGATTTTCAAAAGCTTGAAGAGTGCTTCGCCTTGGCCGATCTTGGCGCTAGCATAAATCTTATGCCTTTCTCTATTTGGCAAAAGCTTTCACTTCCCGAACTTACTCCAACACACATGATTCTAGAATTAGCAACCCGAACAATTACTAAGCCAGAGGGTATTGCTGAAGATGTCTTTGTGAAGGTTGGCAAGTTCTATTTTCTTGCCAACTTCGTAGTCGTTGATTTTGATGCCGACCATCGTGTTCCCCTCATTTTGGGAAGACCATTCTTGAAAACGGCTCGTGCATCAATTGACGTCTTCGAGGGTGAAATGACTTTAAGGGTCGGAGATGAAAAATTGGTCATAAACATTGAGAATACTTCAAAAGATATCCTTGACCTTGAACGAGAAGAAATTAACCGAGTAGATGCCATTGACGTTGCTTCTGAGGAGTACTCTCAAGAAGTTCTTGGTTTTTTTCCGAGTGGCGATCCCACTCCATCTTCTGCTCCAATCATAGCCGACTCTTCCCCTTCCCTCACTCCGTTTGAGGGAAGTGACTTCTTTTTTAACGATGTCGAGGCTTTCCTTGCTCTAGATAGCTCAATGTCACAAGAAGTTGNGCAATATTCATTTCTAAGTGTGGGGGAGGGAATTTTGGCAAATTTGATCAAATGTGTACCTTTTTAGAGCCATATTCCCCCATTTTGGCAAAAATTTTTTTTGGAAAGTGCTTCGCACTAGTGAAATAAATGGTAATCAGTCCACCATTCATAACTTACATAAGGATTGGCTAATCCTAGAGCAAACGGCTATAGATAAAGATATCTCAAATCCATTGAAGGCTTGCAATTTGCCAAAAAATTGTATGGTATTCGACTCACCATATATTCGGTAAAGAGTTGACTAGCCCGCAAGATTATGGCTTGTGGTAAAGGCGTTTGAAAACCATAATTGGTAATCGACTCACCAAGATGTTGACTGTGCCCATCAAGAGTTGGCTAGTCCAAAAGCAAACGGCTTCTGGTAAAGACAAATCAAATCCGTTTAAAGCTTGTGGTTTGCTCAAAATCACATGGTTATCAGTGTACCATAGTTCTTACTTGAACTGAAACATTTGGCTACTCCAGAAGTAATGGCTTTTGGTAAAGAGTCCTCAAATCCATTAAACTTCATAAACGATTGCTAGGGACTAGCAATATTCAAGTGTGGGGGATTGATGAGTGTGTAAATACTCATCATTTTTGTCGTATTTAAACTGCAAAAACATCTGAAAACACTCAAATACACATCAAAATACAGAAAATATCCCAAAGATCGTGTTTTATATGTTTTAAATGCAAAATGATTAAAAACAGATGAAAATCGTACAAAGTTTGCATAAATGGCAGTTTCAGTCCCCCGACTTTCAAAACTTGACAAAAATAGTCCCTGAGCATTTATTTTGAAAAGAAAAGTCAAACCAAGTCCTTTAAAATCAAAAATGATCTTTGGGAGAAAAGCTTTCAAAAATTTACAAGTTTAGTCCCTGAAGTTTCACAATTGGCAAGATTGGTCCCTGAACTTTCAGAAAATGACAGAAATGGCCCCTGGTGGAATATTTTGGATGAAAAAGTCAACATTAGTCCTTGGAAACTCACAAGTTGTCAAAATTAATCCTTGGATGAAATGTTTAGAGAATGTACATGTTTGGTCCCTACAGTTTGGAATCTGGCAAATATGGTCCCCGGGAAGTACACTTTGAAGAAAAATGCTCAAAATGACCTTGGGAATTCAAGACTTGTTACAAATAATCCTCGGTTGAAGTTTGGAAAAGATGGCAGAATTAGTCCCTTGAAAATTCAGATTATTACATGTAAAGTCCTTGGGCCTAATCTACTAGTGGTAAAGGCGTTGGAAAACCATAATTGGTAATCGACTCACCAAGATGTTGACTGTGTCCATCAAGAGTTGGCTAGTCCAAAAGCAAACGGCTTCTGGTAAAGACAAATCAAATCCGTTTAAAGCTTGTGGTTTGCTCAAAATCACATGGTTATCAGTGTACCATAGTTTTTACTTGAACTGAAACATTTGGCTACTCCAGAAGTAATGGCTTTTGGTAAAGAGTCCTCAAATCCATTAAACTTCATAAACGATTGCTAGGGACTAGCAATATTCAAGTGTGGGGGATTGATGAGTGTGTAAATACTCATCATTTTTGTTGTATTTAAACTGCAAAAACATCTGAAAACACTCAAATACACATCAAAATACAGAAAATATCCCAAAGATCGTGTTTTATATGTTTTAAATGCAAAATGATTAAAAACAGATGAAAATCGTACAAAGTTTGCATAAATGGCAATTTCAGTCCCCCGACTTTCAAAACTTGACAAAAATAGTCCCTGAGCATTTATTTTGAAAAGAAAAGTCAAACCAAGTCCTTTAAAATCAAAAATGATCTTTGGGAGAAAATCTTTCAAAAATTTACAAGTTTAGTCCCTGAAGTTTCACAATTGGCAAGATTGGTCCTTGAACTTTCAAAAAATGACAGAAATGGCCCCTGGTGGAATATTTTGGATGAAAAAGTCAACACTAGTCCTTGGAAACTCACAAGTTGTCAAAATTAATCCTTGGATGAAATGTTTAGAGAATGTACATGTTTGGTCTTTGCAGTTTGGAATCTGGCAAATATGGTCCCCGGGAAGTACACTTTGAAGAAAAATGCTCAAAATGACTTTGGGAATTCAAGACTTATTACAAATAATCCTCGGTTGAAGTTTGGAAAAGATGGCAGAATTAGTCCCTTGAAAACTCAGATTATTACATGTAAAGTCCTTGGGCCTAATCTATTATTAAACCTAAACCTAAACCTAAACAACCCAACAAGCTAATCCTAAAAACTGCCTTGGCCCATTCCCTACTCCAGGCCCATCACCATAAACCCAAAACCCACCCCGTTTTTATAAAACCTCGGTCAAGAAGTCAAACCCACACCTTTCTCCTTCCTCCCTCCCATTACACACTGGATAAACCACCACCACCCAACACCACCTCTGCTACACTCCATCACCACCTCAAAAGCACCCCTCACCACTTCCCATCCCACTATACCTTTTCCCCATCCTCACAAACTCGTACCTAACACTTCCAGGTCACCAATCCACCAAAAACACTTTTGGCGCCAAAAGTGAATGAGAGGCCAGGATCAATTTGAATGCAATTGGATGGTGGGGATTTACTCAGAGGGTCACAAGGAAGATTTTTGGCTACTTTCTCTCANTCAGATTATTACATGTAAAGTCCTTGGGCCTAATCTATTATTAAACCTAAACCTAAACCTAAACAACTCAACAAGCTAATCCTAAAAACTGCCTTGGCCCATTCCCTACTCCAGGCCCATCACCATAAACCCAAAACCCACCCCGTTTTTATAAAACCTCGGTCAAGAAGTCAAACCCACACCTTTCTCCTTCCTCCCTCCCATTACACACTGGATAAACCACCACCACCCAACACCACCTCTGCTACACTCCATCACCACCTCAAAAGCACCCCTCACCACTTCCCATCCCACTATACCTTTTCCCCATCCTCACAAACTCGTACCTAACACTTCCAGGTCACCAATCCACCAAAAACACTTTTGGCGCCAAAAGTGAATGAGAGGCCAGGATCAATTTGAATGCAATTGGATGGTGGGGATTTACTCAGAGGGTCACAAGGAAGATTTTTGGCTACTTTCTCTCACAGAAGAAGCACAAGGAGTGAAGCAAACCCTAGTTTTTAGTTTAGTATAAATAGGACACTTGTATGAGCCATTAGGGCATCCAATTCTCTTGTATTTTTCTTTAGTTATGCTTAGTTTTCAGTTGTAATGCATTTTCTTTAAGTCAATTCAAGTTTTATTCAGTTTCCAAGATAATTCAATTTTTACTTAAGTCTTTCAAATTTTGCAAAGTGTTGCAATTTACTTTAACTTGTACTCCAATTGATCTCAGAAACTTATATAAGCTATTTAAGAGCTCTTTGAAGCTTTGAATCAAGAAAATTCAGAAAAAGAAAAAAAAAGAGAAAAATACAAAAATAAAATAAAATAAACAAATTGGTGGACAAAGCTGTTGAAGCAGAAAGAAGACATGGAAGAGACATGGTCTAGAGCTCATGGGAGCATTAGGTTGTTCTTTTGGTTCTAATTCTCAGTTGGTTTCTAGCTTTGGATGTCAAGTAAGCTTTGGTCCATAATTCTTGCATAATTTGTATTAATTAGCCATAGTTGTTAACTATTGTTGAATCTTGTTTGTTTATATCCACATAAGCTCAGTAGAAGCTTGTCTTGTAGTTTCATAGAATAGCTTGATCTATTGCCTCAATAAATTCCTAGAAACAGATTTAAAGGGGTGTTTGGATTTGCTTGTTTAACTGTGTTCTTGTGATTGTGAGTAGTTAAAAATGACTTAGACAACTTACCTTAGGATTTAGTAGTGTGCTGCAAGTCCAAAATCAGATGGTTAATTAAAAAGAAAGTCAAAAGTTGCTTTGATCACTCCTATTTGCATAACTGTTGAAATTTTAAGGTAGCATAATACTTATTAGGGTTAAAACTTGTTTTTCTTGCTTAGAATAGTCTCATATTAGCTTAATACAACAATTTCAGTCAACTAGGGTCATTAGAAACTCACTTTAGTCAACTTGTGTTAAGATTCTCAAGAAGTCAAAATTGCACAAACAGGAAATGGGACAGATTTTAAAGGTTTCTGTAGGGTTTGTTAGTGAGTGGAAATAACAAATTCTTGTTGATTTGTGTTCTCTAGTGGCCTGTGTGTCTGAATCAAAAAGAGAATTTAGGTTTCATAGTCATTTGCTCATCTTAATTTAAGCTTAAAGTGACCCAGTTGGCCAGTTTAGTGCCCTGCACCCAGACCCAACAGCTTTGACCCATTTTTCATAAGGGCACAACAAGCTCATTTCTTGAGCATTTTCTTTAATTCTTGTGGTTTCAGCAAGCCACTTAGGTTGCCTTTATATGTGAGTTCCTTGTTTGCCCTTGTGTGCTTATTTGTGTGCTTAATTTGGCTTCCCTTTGTGCCCTTTTTGACCCAAGTCTGCTGATGCTTCATCATGAGTTGAGCTTGTTTGGTCTTGTTGATCATTCTTGTTCTATTTGCTGTTGATCTTGTTCCTATAGTTGATGTTGTTTATTATTGTTGTTGACTGATTGCTTCAGCCTTGTGCTTAATTAAGTTGCCTTGTGGTTTATTTTGTGGCTGCTAATGCTTGTATTGTTCTTGTTCATTGTTCTTTGTGCTGTTCTTGGTGTTGTTCTTGTTGATTCTGTTTGTTGTTGTTCTTCTCATTGTTCTAGTTGACAAATCTTGTTGTTGTTTCTGAGTTTGTTGTAGTTGTTGTTTAGTTTGTGTTTGTTTGTTTAAGCTTGTTTAAGCTTATTTGGTTTAGTGATCTAATTTGGGCTGTCACAAAAGAAAACAAAGAAAACTTTGAAATCCCTTTTGAATCTCAAATCTGTTTTAGAATCAAGAAAGTTTCTAAGTAGTTGTTATTTTGAATCTGTTGTGAATTGAAATTTGGAATTGTGTTTGTGTTTGAGTTATGTTTGAGAAACAGTAAACAAGAAATCAAAGAGAAGGAAGCAAATTTTGTGTAAAAAAAAAATAGCAAGGCTGGGATTCGAACACGGGCCACCCAGCTCACCCCACACCACACAACCATCTGCCCTAGGGACTTTTTCGTTTATATCTCCCCTTATTTTTTATTTAAACCCTTTTAAACCTTTTAGCTTAACAGCTTATTTTGCTTATTTAACTGCTTATTTGTACTGTGCATCCCACTTTTTATATTTTTCTTAGGTCAAGATTAACTTGTAGTATTTATTAAAAAAGGTTTCAGAATTATTAAATTAGTTCTAGTATTAATTTTGATTTAATTTAGTTTAATTAGTTTTTAATTCATAATAATTAGGATTTTTATTAAATAATTAATTTTCTTTTTTCCAAAATTTTCTTTTGTCTTTTAGTGCGTTAGAAAATTATTTATAGGCCCGTAGGATTAGCGTAGCTCCAATTTCACGTTTTTATTTGTACGTTGACGTTTATCTTAAATAAACGTCACGTTTATTTGTTTACTTGTAATTTAGGATTCCCGATACCTAATTTTGATTCCCGTAGCATTTTAGGACTCACCTAGTTTGCCAATTGCCTTTTGTTCCCTTTAGGTTGATTTATTTTTATTCTCGTTCATTAATTTTCAACTTCCGTTAATTTAACGTATCACAAAACCAAATAACCTTTCTCAACCCAACATACAAGCATTTTAATCTCGATCTTTTCACGAAGCTTTCCATTCACACCTCGTTGGGGTACGACCCGGGAAATCACTTCCCGGTCTTAAAAATATCACATTGCACGAGTTTACGAGGTAATCTTTTTCCTAAAAGGTTTACTTGTATTTCTCCACATCTTGTTGTCACTCACGATAACATTGACCTCACTTTGTTGGTATTTTTGATAAATTGTTTTGTCACGAAAACACAACGAATCATTCATTTTATCACAAAAATCCCGATTCAAAGTTACGAACCCTGTTTCACAACAATACTAAATCAACAAAATCATTTACATCTAAAAATAATCACAATACTCAACAATCGTTTCATGTGCACATCCTCTAAATGAGGAACCGAACAAAAAGCAGAATAAAGAAGTACTTCGAAAAGTGGACTCCGACAACCAAGGACGAATTTATTTGAGAAGGGTTCTGTCTTTCTAAGGATCCAGTGGTTATCACACTAGTAGTTGCTTCACACAAAATTAGCAGAATCTACATGGATAGAGGCAGCTCAATCAACATCATGTACGACCATTGTTTCAAGTAGTTACCTGAAAAAGTAAAAAAAAACTAATCTGTCCAGCAATTATCCCGCTCATTAGATTCTCTTCTGAGAGGTCCATACCTTAGGGAGTAATACACCTGGAAACCACAGTGGGAACTCACCCATTGTTACGAACAGTTGTCATGGAATTTCACCTGGTGAAATCAAGTACCAAATACAAAATTTTGTTTTGCAGAACATCAATACAACAATTGTGTGCGGATGTGTCAATGATTACGCTGCATGTGCAATTCCCAATCAAATTAGCGATAGCCTCAATCAGGTGTGACTATCCAGGAGAAGACACGGAGTTGGCAATAGTAGTGGACAACATGACAATCAGGGAGATAAAATGGGAAGCTCTTCTTGGAGACAGTTATAATGAAGAAAATGTGGTAATCAATGAAAAACACCGTGATCAACCAATTGTCATTGGAAAAAACCTCCGACCCTAGGTAAAAAATCAACTTGTTCAATTGCTAGCCAATAGCCTTGATGTTTTTGCTTGGACACCAACGAATATGACAGGCGTTACTAGAGAATTTGTTGTACATAACCTTGGTCTTGATTAATATGCACCACCAGTTGTGCAAAAGAGATGGAGTATCTCCCTAGCAAGGTCAAACTTCATAACCACTCAGGTCAGAGATCTTATCCATGCAGAAATCCTTCGTCCTGTAAAATTTTAAACCAGGGTTGCAAACCCAATCATGGTAAGAAAGAGTAATGGTACCTGGCGCATGTGTGTCGACTTCACCGACCTCAACAAGGCACGCCCTATAGACAACTACCAACGACCAACTACCAACTACCTCCGATTGATTGAAAGATGGAATCCCTATTTAACATTAAGTACAAATGTTTCTTGGATACCTACAAGGGCTATCACCATATTCTTATGAATAAATCAGACGAAGAAAATCAGCCTTCTACACGAAGGAAGAAATATATTGCTACACAGAAATTACCTTTGAGTTGAAAAATGCAGGGGCAACATATCAAGAACTGGTAGACAAAGAGTTTAGAGATTAGATAAGAGTCAACCTAGAAGTATAAGTGGATGACATGGTAATCAAAATCAAGACTAAAGAATAATTGATCAGGAACATTTTGGAAACATTTCAGAATGTGGAAGGATCAATACGAAAAATAAATCCAACCAAATGCACTTTTGAAGTAGAAGAGGGAAAATTCTTGGGACATATGATCAGCCCGAGAGGCATCAGAAAAAACCCAAAAAAATTCAAACAATATTGGATATGAAATCTCTAAGGACCCTCAACCAAGCGCAAAGCTTGAACGGCTGCATCGCAGCCCTTTGCTATTTCTATCGCGAGCTGCAGTCACGTCGCTTCCATTCTTCAAAGTAATAAGATAACATGTGGCAAAGACAAAGTTCAAATGGTCAGTCGAGGCTAAAAGAGCCTTCCAAGACCTTAAGGTATTCTTGACTAAATTACCAACCCTTGTAGCTCTAATCCTAGGCGAAACCTTAACAATGTACTCGACAATTTCCAACGAGGCCATAGGATCAGTTTTGGTAGCCAAACGGGACAAAATATCAATATACTTTGTCAGCAGGGCACTTTACGATGCAGAGTTACGATGCCAACCTATCGACAAGCTTACATATGCTCTTTTATTGACTAATCTAATGGTCGGTCGCCCTGAGGGAATATGAAATAATATAAAATCCCAGAAACTCAATTAAACGACAAGTGATGGCCGATTCCTGGCAAAAATATATTATCAGGCAAACATACAATTAATCATGAAAGATGGCAAGAAACAGCCCAATAGGACATAGTAAATTCCTGAACCTGACTCTAACACACGGACACTATTCACGGATAAAGCTTCGTGTGACGAGGATCAGGATCTGTAATCATTCTTACTGCTTGGACAAACGGGAGTATACATACGCTTTAAATTTTGGCTTCAAGGCTTCCAACAATGAAGCAAAGTATGAGGTCCTGTTGGCAGGCCTTAGGCTCATAAAAGCTATGGAGGTAACTAAACTCCAGGCATACACTAACTCATTGTTTGTAACAAACCCGTATCGGGAAGAATTGAGGAAAAGTATTATCCAATGATCGATTACTTGTAACAGGTATATGGAATACTCCCATACTTAAATTCTTTTAGTATCACAAATATATAGAGCGTTGAACAAATGAGCAGATGCCTTGAGTAAATTGGCAAGCATGACATTCGAAAACCTGAAACAAGAAGTTTAGGTAGATGAAATACCAAATAAGTCTATCGAAGAGGCTCAAGAGGTATCCCAAATAGAAGAGGAATGAGTTACCTGGATGACACCCCTGATTAATTTCTTTAGTCAAGGACTGCTACCTGATGACAAAGAAGAAGCTCAGAAGTTTGGGCGGAAGTGAGGTAACTATTATTTCAAATATGAAGTGTTATACAGAAAAACCTTCATGGGACCAATGGCAAGCTGTGTAGGTCCAGTTTAGGCAGAAGCCATCTTATAAGAAATACATGGGGGAGTATGTGGTATGCATTCAAGTGCAAGGGCAGTCACAACAAAGGCAATATGAATGGGTTATTACTGGCCAAAAGTCAACAAAGATGCCAACACACTACTACAAACATGTCATGCCTGCCAATCTTATGCAAAAGTGCAAGGTGCTCCTCCACACAATTCAATTTCAATCACAACACATTAGCCATTCCACAAATGAGGAATTGACATATATGATCCACTAACATCAGACCCAGGCAATGTCAAGATCCTGATCGTCGCTATCGATAATTTTACAAAATGGACAGAGGCCAAACCTATAGCTACCATCAAAGGGAAAAAAGTGATCAACTTAATTTTTGATCATAACATCTGTCGATTTGGAGTACAACAAACAATCTTAAGCAATAACGGTACTCAATTCGTGGGTAAACCATTTAAGTTATGGTGAGGAGACAAAGGAATAATTTATGATACAATTTTATCCTACCATTGTCAGGCTAACTTCCAGGTAGAGGTAGCCATTCGAGAATTGGTAGAAGGCATCAAGAAACGAAGTCGAGACAACATAACGCATTGGGTGGAAGAAGTATCTAGTGTCTTATGGGCTCATTGTACTTTGCCCAAAGAAAGCACAAAAGAAACACCATTTAGTCTCGTATATGGTACCGAGGTAGTCATACATGGCGAAATACTCATCCCAATGACACGGGTTGCCTTGATCGACTAGGAGGCAAACAAAGAAGCTCTAAGGCTAAATCTAGACCTTTTGGAAGAAAAAAAGAGACAAAACAGATATTCAGATAACACATTCAAAACAAAGAATGGCCAAATATTACAACATAAGGTCCGTCCAATATCATATAAACCTAGAGACCACATCTTAAGAAAAAATGAAGTAAGCAAAACAACATGCATCAAGAAAATGAGTCCTCATGGGAAGGCCCATACACGGTCAAGACAACTAATCCTAACGGCTCGTACCTTCTAATAGACAGGCATGAGTATGACATGCCCTTGCCTGGCATGCATCTAACGTAAAGAAATGTTACATCTAAGTATGTATCATAATCTTCTCTTTTAAAGCAATTGTAAGTTAGAAATGATATGTAATGTTTGAAGCAAATTACTTAATTAAATATTCCTTGTTACTCTTGTATGTTCACAACATAATTATCTTTTAGGTGATATCATGTCTCTCGTATCCTCTTAGTTACTTTACATGACAAGTAACTATGACATGAAAGATTATTTATAAGATAGTGGCAATAGCAAATAAATCTGTATGTACATAATTATCAGGCATCTTAGATATACCTGAATAGTCAAACAGGCTACAATATCGTATATTGGTTTATGTAGGTCTAGGAAAAAAATGTTGTTAGCCTGAGCAACAATTAACCATATTTACTTGATCACTAAATATGCTAACTATTGTGAAGTCATAATGAGCTCTTAAATAGTCATCAACCTATAAGCTTGCAGAACGTCTTTGAGATAATAAGACATATGCAATACACTCTGAGAGTTATACAAAAACCTCACAAACAATTGAGGAACAAGAAGTGATTGGATTTAGTATCCAATCATTCTGACTTGTGTACACAACTCCTATATATAAACTGAGTTTCAGACAACGATGTATGTCCTCGAGTAAGCTAAGGTGTTTGTTCTTAGAAGTCTTAAATCAATATTTCCACAGGACTGAGAAAGTCGTCAAAATTACCACATCAAAACGGTAACCAGCCTCTCCTCCACCATGCTTTTCAAAGTTAGGTAGATCACGTTTAACAGATTATGCTGCCAAAATGAAGCCTTAAATATTACTCGTATAGATGTAGCAGACGTCATGTTTAATTGATTTTATTGAAAGGGGATCGACAAGAGTAAAAAATTTTAAACTTGGCAGATGAAATTTTGTTGTGAATTCGCGATGATGTTAATTATTTTAATGTTTATCAAAGTATTAAACGTCAAAAAGTATTAGGTTGGACAGAAATATGCAAATTAAACATAAAGGGCGAACATCAAAAATTACTTTATATTACATATTTAATAATCACATAGAGTCATAGACACAAGTTATTATATGCATTACAAATACAAAATTGATTTATCTACTTGTAATTTTTTTCTAATACGACAACAAAATTATAATATGTTTAAAATATTATAGCAAAAAATAATTGTTAATTTCCATCATCGAATAATATTTGAATGATTAAAATAACATACATGATTATTCAAAGGTGGTCCTATGGCATAATTATTTAATCTTTTGTCAACTACATGCCACCGTACTATTTGTTTTTCTCCATAACGATTTCATCATTTTTTGACCACCACACCAAATTATAATACGAGTAATCAAAAAAATTTTGCGAATACATTTTTATCTGCATATGTAGTTTTAAAATATAAAAATTTTGATTTTTCTCTTTTAGTATCAGATTTTTATAAAATAGACATGTTAAATCATCATCTTACCACACGTGAAAATTTAAAGAACAAATGTACATCATAGCTGAAGAACGATATCGGTTACTCTTATTACAAGTTCACGACTTTGATAGGTGCGCGCCCGAGCATATGAGGATGACTATAAAGTTATACTTAATTAAACAAAAGTAGAAGTCAATTTCAGCCTCCTACTTGCGTCATTGCTTAATTATTGCTTCCAAATGGTATTAGTTATTCTTTATCTTGACTATATAGACCTTAAAGTATTTCAAGCATAAACAATAGTCTTTTTCTCACAAGAAATGCTAAAATTACACAATTTTTACAAAAAGATATCTACACATATATGTCACCTGATTATTAAGAGTGAGAAATAAAAAAGCTACAACTTAATACGACTTATTTGGTACACTTGACATGTTACATGTGTGTGAATTTGTGTTTGTAAAAATTGTGAAGCCTAACATATCTCTTTTTTCATAAGAAGGTAACCAACTTTAGACTAGGTGTAATGGTGACCTTCCATCACCTTAAAATATATTGTTTCATTTCATCTCATTGTTTGTTATAAGTGTAGGGACCATTCATGCATTTTATTACAGTTTGGTTGTTTTAACTTGTTCTGACTGGTTGCTTATACTTGGAGGGCTGAAGTGAAAGATGTGGATATAAATACATCCTCTGAGCCTAGGGTTCATTTATATGTCTGTTTTGTCTTTAATGCCCTCTCAATATCTTCTTTGTCTCTCAAATCATTGACATTGTCTTGTGTTGTTCTGGGTTTACATTGTTAATAGATCATCTTGATATGTTATTAGTCTGGTTGTATTTTATGAGAGTGTTGTGAGGGTTTGTAAGTGTCTTGTGTAACTTTCTTCAATTGCATCCGTTTGGGGACGATTGATTTCTTTTGTATTGTACAGTTTACACTCGTTTAAGGACTAATCTACTATAGTCTTTGTTAATAAAATAAGCACGTGGGAGGTTGGGAGGTTGGTTGAGTGCAACTCTGTGTATTGAGTGATTGGTTTGATATTTTTTACATGTTATCATAGCCGCGATCATCTTAATTTTTGTTTACTCGGATCATGGTTAACAAAAAAAAAGATTGCTGTTTATTCGGTGAAATTAAGGTTTCTTGACTTTTGGGGATTTTGCAATCTGGTGGTTCTTGGCACTGGATCTGGTTGACTGTGGGTTAAATTGAGTTCTTGGAAGGTTAATTGCTCGGATCTGCAAAATTAGGGTTTTGTCTTCAAACCTTATTTTTTCTGATTTGGGGGTTTTGGTACTGTTGGTTATTTGGGCTTTTCTTGTGGTCACAATCACCATTAACTAAGTGAATCAAGGGGTTTGTGGTATGTTCTTCCGCTGATCGTCTTCTTAATGTACTGTAAGTATATTATTTCTTCTCATAATACTAGCATAACTTTACTAATTGGGTGGGTGCAAATGGGTTGACTATCTTGACCTACCACCATAGAGTGGCAAGGAATCCTGCTCTGGTCAATTCCTAGTTCACTCAACTGGGTTTTGGTTAGTTTTGGGTGTGAGTCTATATTTTTTTCATTTATTTTGTTGCCTGGTCTAGATTGTAGGAGACAGGTTTTGGGCAGTCTTGTGAAGTTGTTGGTTGTCTGATTATTGGGAATTACTTGTGTTTTAAGGTATTCGGGGTATTTGTTTGTTCTATTTTGGTTTGGTTTGCTGTTTGTTGTTGTTTGCTTATCTGTGTTTTACTCCGTGTTCCATCATGATTAATGCTAGTGGCAGTTGTTCTAATGAGGTTCTTATTAACAATTGGATTTTGGTAATCCTCTGTTCTTTCATGCTAATGATAATTCTAGTTTGTCTATTGCTAATTTCAAATTAATTGGGTCCGATAATTATAAAATGGGCTACTACTATGACTAATGATTTGAAAGGGAAACATACAATTAGTTTTATTGATGGAACATGTGTTAAACCTGAAACCAGTCCTGTTTTATATTAGTAATGGAAAGATGTAATGCTATTGTTCTTGGTTGGATTTTGGGATCTTTATCCTAAGCGTTGTATATTGGTCAAGTTTATTCTAAAATTGCTTCTGAAGTTTGGAAAGAATTAAAAGAAACTTATGATAAAATGGATGGGTATGTGATTTTTAATCTGATGCATAAAATTAATGGTTTAAAACAAGGAGACTTGTCTATTCTTGATTACTATCATAAGTTGAATTCTCTGTGGAGAAAATTTGACTTTCTGACCTTATTGCCTGCCTACACTTATGAAAGTAGAACTGCTTGAACTTTTGCTGCCAAAGCTGCTAGGGTAGATCATCTATACTACATATAAAGCATGAATGACTCTCTTTCCAAAATTTTAAAACTTACAAGAAATTAAGCATGGTTTACAACATTTTAATGCACTCAATTTTCAGAATTACAACAAAGTAACCATATTGTACAACAAAATAAAGCGTGGTGTTATTTTAAGACCAAAATTCTATCAAACAACATTAATGCTATTAAAAATACCCCTTCACCAAAAATTATAACCATTTAAGCACAATGTACAATAGCTGCAACCAATTTTTAGATTTACAACAAAATAGGCATAGTGTACAACAAAATAAGCATGATGTAATTTTCAGACTTATTTTCAGACCTACAACATTAATGCTATTAAAGTGGTGAATATTATTAATGACTATAATGACTACTACTTACAAAAAAAGAAACATAGTGTACAACACTTTAATGAACATAATTTTCAGACGTACAAGACAAGAAGCATAGTGTACAACAAAACACCACATTAATGGTATTTAATATAGTCAATTATTTAACTAGTCAATAAATATAATTAATACAGTTATTAAAACACCCCTTACAAAAGAAATACAAATTATCAAGCATATTATACAACCAAATTGTACACAATTCCTGCATTAAATTTCACTGCTACGTACAAATAATAAAGCATATTATACAAATATTCAAGCCCGAACGGGCAACGGGCCAAATGGGCTTGAGTCCGAACGGGCGCGGACCAAACGAGCTCGAGCCCGAACAGGCACGGGCCAATGGGTTCGAGCCTGAACGGGCACGGGCTATACGAAATTCTTGATATCCGTAAATTTATTGTCAAGAAGAATATAATAAACTAAAATACATTCTTAATCGAATTTTTTTATTTCAGGGTACCCGCGAGTACCCTGCTAGTACTCAATAAATCAAGCTTATGCAGTTTTTGATGGGTCTTAATGATGTATATCAGCCTATTAGAATAACAGTTTTGGCCAAGGATCCTGTACCAAATGTGGAAAACTAGAATTGAAGGGGGGTGTCAAACCCCGCCTAAGGCGAAAACGCGAGGCGCGCTGGAGAGGATCGTCATAACACATTGGTATAAAAAATAGAGAATACTAAGTGAATTCATACAACATATCATGACGTCGTCTGGCACAGAGGAAACTTGTACCATGACTAGTCAAAACCACGATAACATAGTTATAAAGTCATACATATGAGATCCCACAACTCAGGACAAAACAAGTTAAAATGATCCCAAATACACCAAATAAACAGCATAGTTCCTAAGTAGTGTTCTAATGTAAACCAGCCAGCGAAAATGACTCGTGAGGGTTAATCTTAGGTCTTGCTATGGCCAAGTAGGAAGCTCTGTCCTCTTTAAGCATTATTAACATTATCACCTTAAAATGAATACTTGAAAACGTGAACGTAAAGTTTGCAAGTACGCATGTTTAGAATGTAAACCTTGTTTGTTGTGCATATAAAACTTGTAGGGCAATAGTTGCATATATAAGCACTTAATGAAATCACACGAAGTGCAATTACTGAACCTCATGACTGCATACATACATAAATTGATCGGATTATATTCACCCTTCATTTATAACCATAGAGAAATGTAAGGGTAGGGATGTCAAACCAAATAGTATTATCAATACATCCTTCGGCTCTAACCCAAAGTTAAACAGTTATGCATAATTGTTTTCATACAAAAAGGCACATGTAGCAATACAAACGCACATCTTGTCCAAAAATATGAAAAACGTAACACAACATAAATGCATTCAAAAATATCATTATCATTTTTCCCCAAGGCACGTAACTTTGTTGTTGGAAGTTATTCCAAATTACATGATAGTTATCTGAGTAACTTTGTCTTCTAAAATTACTTCTAGGTTGCGGTGTTCTAAATCAAGGTTGAGAAGTATTTATTTTCCTAGGAGGTGGATTTTTTTTAATCTAAGTTCGGCTTTTTCAAATCCTACACCGGGTTTCGAAGGTGGTTTATAAAAGGATCTAACTTGAATTTTACTAGCAATGGGAACCTTGACATTATTAACAACTACATGCTTTGGTTTGGAGGTCAAGTTTGAATTTAAACTCGAAACTGGTTTGTCCTCAGTAGTGGACAGTTCCATGTTTCCCTTATATTTAAGGGAGCTTTCTGGCAAGTCTAGAAACCGCCTAATGTTACAACAGTTTGCTTTGGTTTTAGAAATTTTACTTGTTTTGTTTCACTGGTTGATGCTTCATCCTTACTAAAGGTTAGTCCCATTTTATTACCGGAGGGTTTTTGAATACTTCGCATTTCTTTTAGGGAACGAGTACTCTTTTCAAATTTAGTAAGCTTAAATGCTTCCTCTTTGAGTTTTTCATTTTCTACATGAATTTTGTTGACATGTGTACATCCAATGAAATTCTCTTTGTTTCTATTAAGTTTCTGAACCTTTTATTTTAACTTGAGTATTTCTTTTCTAACTTAGTTTTGGTAACTTTTAAAAGTTTGTTTTTAGTGATGACTTGTAGACTAAATTCACTTAACTTATTATACTTACTATGCAAGGTATCATCATTTATTGAAGAGTTATCATTATTATAGTAAGAAGGTTCGGAATGTGCTTCATTAGATGCTTAAGCCATAAGGTACGTTTCCTCGTTGGTCTTTTTTCATCTTCCTCACATTTATTACACCAAGAACCTCCAATGAAGGCCCATTGGTAAAGATAAGGGTTTTTTCTCTCCCTTTGGGAGAGAAAAAGAGGATTCCGCCATTATCAAATCCCTAACCGTTCATTCTATATAACTCGATTCCTCTTGTTCATTACTCTTAGATCTATCATCTATGATTGTTCTTAGGGGCATAAACAATTGCTTTTTGAGTTTTCTTGAGGTTTTTATGGGTTTATGGTCGACATGCTTTGTCTATTGACACCCTCTTTATCTTGTGGCTGATTTGTGTGGTGAGACGGCACGTCTTGATGCTATTGGAACCCTATCACTTTTTGTTTTAGGGATTTGGATTGATTGATCTGTTTGATTAATTTATAAAATCATGTTTTCGAATCTTGTTCTTATGGATTCGATTGGAGGCCCGGCTTGTTTCAACCGCTGTTATTATCAAGACCCTTACTGCTGTTAGGGTTTCATTTGTATTATCCCTAGATCGTTATAATTTAGGGGTTTGATAGTTTGTTGGTATAATCCATGTGTTGGATCTATTTGATCGACTGGGTTGGTTCGTGAGTTGCCGGAGGGGTGAGGTTTGATCATGCATACTCTAGGCTCTGGGTGGTCTTGTGCATGTGTTTGGATATATGGAATGCATATTACAAATCTCCTACAGGTATTGACTCTTTGTTCATCTTTATGATGTTAGCCGTGAAGGCTATGTGGATTTGGCTTCTATGTCGGATTTAAGTGTCAAGTGAACCGGAGCAATTGTTTGGCCTATTCATACCAGCTATGGGGATGAAGTGGCTTTTGGTTGGTGAGGTTTAATTCCTCTTTCTTAATTAGTTTTAAGAATGGTTGTGTTATTCTTTATTAGTGGTTTGGTTAGTAGCTTGTTGTAAGCTTGTGCATGAGTTTAGTTTTTCATTCTCATGCCGTTTGGTTTGTTACACTACGGTGCATTCTTATTGCCCATGTAACGGGCTGGGTTGTAGGACTTCACCTACACCTTTTGTACTTCAACGATTTTTTGTGTAATACATTTACCGGGGAAACCCTTTACCCAAAAAAATAAAAGCGCTTTGGTTCTTGTTTCTTGGTGGTTCTCAGACATTCTCTGATAAGATGATTCTGATCTCCGCATCTAAAGCACTTCCTTTCACCTTTCCCTTTGTCATCCTGATTCATTTGGAATGACTTATTTTCATCTCTTGGTTGTTTCATGTATCTATCTCTTCTTTTATTTTTTTTAAAGTCCATTACTGCCATAACAAATTCTTCGTCGTCACATCTGGATATCGAACTTTCGTCATTACTAGACTCCTTCTTAGCTTTCAAATAGAAAACGATAAGAGTGCATCCTTAGAAAAAAAATCAAGGACATGTTGCATGATGAAAAGTATGAAAGGCATTTAGTGTTAAAAAGATAAATTCTTGAGTTAAAAAATGAAAATTTTAAACTTGGACGAAATATTTCTACTTTTGATAACATTAAAAAGAAACATGAATCCGAAGCCTTAAAACTTAAAGAAGAAAAAGTTGATTGTGTTCAAAGAATCACTAAACTTGAAACAATTCTTCGGAAAACTGGGTAGGCAATTGAGACCGTACACATGTTAATATATGCTACTAAACTTAGCCCTACGTCTGATGTGACTAAGGCTAATTTTCAATAACTTGAAGCTAATTTTCCTTTTAATACCGATTATGATTTTGGTTTGCCTTTAGCTTCTGTTCATGAGGTTAATGATAGACTCAATAATTCTTTGTACGGGTACTTTATCGGTAAAAGGCTAGCATTTCCGGTGGTTGAATGGTTTGTGCGTAATAACTGGGAAAGTATAGAATCAAGAAAGTAATGATGAACACGAAAGGTTTTTTATTTTTTAAGCTATCATCTATCCAGGGTGCTGATTCTATTCCTCGAGATGGTTCATGGATGATTTGAGGTATTCCTATTTTTCTTAATAAGTAGTTGCCCATTGTGAGCCTTCTAAAAGAATAATTGTCTCATGTTCCTGTTTGAGTCAAGTTTCATGATGTTCTGTTGGTTGCATACACATCGGATGGTTTAAGCTTGATGGCCACTTCTATTGGTAATACTATGATGTTAGAATCGTATGCAAATGACATGTGTTTGGATTCATGAGGGCGGAGTAGCTATGCGAGATCTTTGATTGAATTAAATATGTGTAATGACTTTAGAGATAAATGGGTGGTGGCGGTTCCTAAGCTTGATGGAAGTGGATATACAAAAGAGACTATTCGTATTGAATATGAGTGAAAACCACCTCGTTGTAGTACATGTTTGATATATGGTCACCTCCTTAATGATTTTCCAAAAGTTGCTCGTATGGTAAATGGGATGGATAAAGGCAAGGCTCATTCTACGGGAACTGATAACGAGGGTTTTATTGAAGTGAAAAAGAAGAACGCGGGTGGTAAGAATGGAGGCAACAAAAATGCTAAGCCGATTTCTTTGAAGTCTAAACTTATTTTTCGCCCAAAAGCACCACAATCGACTAAAGTACTGAATGCATCTCCTATAAGTCTCAAAATGTTGATGCAATGGAGGTGTCAATTTCTGTTAAACAGAGCTCCGCGTCTTAAAGTAAAAAGGATAATGGTAATTCAGATGACATAAATCCTCTTTCTCTTGAAACTTCGTTTGCGGCATAGAACAATGAAAATGTATTCTAGAGAGTGTAGTTAAGCCTACGAACGGAAAGGTTTTGATTGATGTGCCTAGTACTTCTAATGTGGATTCTGTAAGGGTTGATGATCTAGTTAATGTTGAGAGTGATAGTGAAGTGGAGGATGTCTATGATGAAATTGTTAGTTTTATAGCTTCTTCGGGTTCCAAGATTGATAAAGTTTCTAAAAGTGGAAGTGGATATGGGACTAACATTGTATACATGATGGAAGGAAACCGTGGGTGTTGATTATAATCCATATGATGATGATTTGTACGAGGATGATGATATTTCGGAAGGTCAACATGCTTTCTATGATGCTTGGGATATTAAGGTTCCCGGACATAAGAAACAATAGGTTATTTTTTATGGTATTTTGAGTCAATTGTGATCTGTTTATAGCAATTTTTATCATTATAGCAGTAGTTTGTTGTGTTATATAAGCAGGTCGCCTGTGTAACAGACTGAGATGTGGGAGTCACCCATATCCGTTAAGTTGTACTTAAATGTTTTTTGGAGTAACACATTCATCGGGGAAACCCTCTACCAAAACAAAGAGATGTTAGCTTTATGTGTCTTAAACCTACAGTTCAAGTAGAAATTCAATGGTTAACGAACCTGTAGTGCCAATTCTACCAAAGTTGCGCGAAAACCCATGAACCAAACACGGTTTATTCTTTCTCTTGTTTTAGCTCGCCCCTCAGCTCATTGTGTGATTTCTTCTTTTCGAACAAGGCACTAATACCAATTGTTGGATAAAACTTCTAACAAACGTAAAAGCTTTGCGCGGGATTGATCATAGGACTCACAAGAAAAGTCAACACATCAAGATCATAAGATAATCGAAAAAAGATAGAACAAGATGAACACAGTAAGTACCCTCGAACCCCTTTTATTAATAACCAATAAAGGCTTAAATCGATACAAGAAAGAATGAACTAACTAGCATCCCCTCTCACCTCTATATTCAGAGATGAGGGGGCAAAATCCCTATAAAATTAGAATTCCATAGTATTTGTGCTTGCCTTGCACACCAAGTAATCATAGTTTAAGTCAAACCTTAACTCTATTTAACTAAGTACAAATTAAATCCCTATATACAAAATAATTACACTTTAGACCACCAAATTTTTTTACTATATCATAACATTAACGGTTGAATCATATAAAATGGTTTGCAATTAACGAAATAGGTGATTTGTATAACTTTAAGTCTATTGATCGGTTGATCTAGTTGTAAAGGTTTTATGACTATCATCATTATAATATACAAGTTCTTAAATTCAATTTTTGCTAAATACAAACAACTTTGACGTGATTATGCGAACCTTCCTAGAAAAGATTGTGGTTTTTTTCCTTTGTTTTTGTGCGGTAGCGAGATTACACTTCGTGAATCAGTTGGCAGAAAGGTCGAAACTATGGCAAGTATTTTTTTTTCTTATTTTTTTTTGTTATTGTGAAGTTCCCAAATATAATCTATCATTTTTCTTCTGCACTGTTTATCGACTTAAGATCAAATGAGTAGAAATCAAAAAAAATAAAAATAATGAGAAATTGCTATAACCACAAGTTAGAGATATATATCGACTTGAATTAGATATATGCATAGTCATTTAGATGCATCCTTATACATTTTCTAACTTAAAATGAGATGCATATATATGTACTAGATGCATATCATCAAGTAAGATGAATATTATTTTTCGTCATCTGCACGTCAGATGTGTTGCTAGTATTACTTTGCATCGTTTTCGATCACTTCAATATCACTTTCAAAACTAATTGGAATGTATTTAAATGAATAGATGCATCTAATTCAAGTCGATACATTTCAAGTTTATTATTATAATTATTTTTCATCTTTATCGTTTTAAGTTTTCTTCTAGGATGTCTACCCTAGTTTTTATCTACAGATCATATATACCTACAAATAAGAATTCTGCCATTAACAAAGTAGTAACTTCATTATTAATTAAATATTTTTAGGGTGAAAATTTTAAAATAAGAAGTCATTAAATAATTAGAAACCTCAAATACTATTGTAGCATATGTCAAACAATTAATGTTTTTAATTTACATAACTGTTTTAAAGTACAAAAAAACTTATTTCATATAAACTATATCCAAAAATAATACGCACACAATATATCATGTCAACCCCATACCCTTATCCGATCTGAATCTAACCCTAACCCTAACCTTGACCCCATATATCTCTTCTTTGAGTAACACACATGGAAACCAAAATCCCATCACATGCCACCCCTTGAAACCCTAAACCTAACAATCTTACCATATGAACAATTTTATAGTTTAAAACCCTAAAATATCACTCTATTTCAGGTCAAAGTTGAACTATTAGCTCTTGCTTATCTTCAGCTCTTTCTAAGTTTAGTTGTAGCTGCAAGCTGTAGCAATCTTACCGTAAGATCGTAGATGGACCCCACGACCGCAGCTGCACACGGCCACTCTCTTCCGCCCCCTTTCCATACAAGAAACTTCAATCTTCATCAGTTCCAACAACAAAATTCTGAAGACGAACAAAGCGGAACAAGTGGTCTTAACATGGGTGGACACAAAAGAGAACGCGAAGAGAAGACCAACGAGGATATGATGAACAATAGTGGAGGTGGTGGTGGTGGAAGCAGCGAAGGAAAAGATGGAGAAATGGGAAGAAGGCCTCGTGGTCGACCATCAGGTTCGAAAAATAAACCTAAACCACCGATTATAATCACTAGAGATAGCGCTAACGCGCTCCGAACCCATGTCATGGAAGTTTCTGATGGATGTGATGTGATGGACAGCATCAGCACGTTTGCTAGACGCAGACAACGCGGTGTTTGCATCATAAGTGGGACAGGAACCGTCACAAATGTCACACTTCGACAACCTGCCTCACCCGGGGCAGTTGTGACATTGCACGGACGATTTGAGATTTTGTCCTTGTCTGGGTCTTTCTTACCTCCACCAGCCCCACCTGCTGCCACGGGGTTGACCATATACTTAGCTGGTGGTCAAGGGCAAGTGGTAGGTGGAAGTGTCGTGGGGGCACTTCTAGCTGCGGGGCCTGTGGTGATCATGGCAGCGTCATTTAGCAATGCTGCCTATGAAAGACTTCCTCTAGAAGATGAAGAAAGTACTTTACCTATGCAAGGAGGTTCACTTGGGTCTCCAGGAGCAATTACGCCGCCCTCGTCACAACAACAACAGTTAATGTCTGATCCGTCGCTATTTCAAGGGATGCCACCAAATCTACTCAACTCAATTCAATTACCAAATGATGGTTATTGGGGTAACAATAATGGTGGTGGTCGTCCGTCGTTCTAAGATCACAAATTATGTGTAATGCATGTCACTGAGCAAATTTTCAGGTTTTAATTCTTTAATTTCCACTTTTGTTCCTAATCTATGTCAACTCTTTTCCTTCTAGTTTCATCTTTTGTAGGGTTTATTTGTGTTTGATGTTAAGATGACATACATAAGCTTGTATTGATTTGTATTATTGTAAGACCTTTTTTCAAATTTTGATTGTTGTCGATGAGTTGGGTTTGTTCTAAAATCTAGTAATCAACATAAATCAAATCTTCTCATCTGTTATTTGTTTTTTCATTTGTGATCTTATGTTTGTTTTAAATGTAGTAACTATTGTTGCCGTTGAGCATGAACTCATATTCTCCTGATTTGTTGAATACTTTGATACGCTACTCCGCTAGACACACAATTAATTTGGATATAATATGTGGCTCATTCAAAATTTTTGGTAGGCTCGATAATCACACACGTACGTGCGATAACTACTGTAGGAGTATCTATAACTTATACGTTGTTCTACAATTATGTTCATTCACAATGGTAGTTAAGATTTAAATGAAATCTCGTCAATGATGTTTTGGAAAAGGGGAATTGAAGTATGATACAAACAAAGTTGAGGCTTAGAATCCGTTTAATGAAAGTGATAGAACTGTCACTCTAACCTTTTTCTAAAAACAGTAATAGTTTTTAAAAAATCAAAAGACATATATTTGTCGAACATTTTAATGTTAGTCTTGTACTCTTTAGCGTAGACAAGACATTTTATCTATGTGATACTTTTCCTTTGAGCCACTTTAGTTAAGCTATTCTTGAGCTATTTGAATGTTAAGAGAACAACTTGTATGTTGTCCAATTATAATTAGAGCTGTACTTTCTAAAAGCATAAGCGTACTTTGAATAACAACCGGTTACACTGCCTGGCTTGTTTGGGTTATTTTTGGAAAGATAGATCAGATGCTTTGTTATGAAGCAATATAATGTTAACAAACACACCATTTTGTTTTTAGTGACGACTCTTATCTGTCGGGTGAGTATACAGCTATATATATGCTCTTCCTACACATATTTTATTTTCTTTCTAACTTTGTGAACTTAATTTTGATTCTTGTTGGTCTTAAAAGAAAGTTTTGCTATAGTTTAATATGTTAATTAAGTAAGTATTCTTTTTCTGAAATGGAAAAAGTCTACTTTCCATTTTTAATATATAAGAAAAGAGTTATACATTAGTGCTTTTAGAGTCAAATTAAAGTTACCACTTACCAGGTTACTTCTCGTTTATACTATGGAATATCTTTTACAAGTAAATAAAGTAAAGTATTTATACATATATCTTACTTTTCACTTATTCTAATTTTATTTATTGTTTTAATTTTTTTATTTTTTGATGTAATATACTTTTAAAATTGTCATTTTATATACACCGTGTATTATTTGATCATTTTACGGCTATGTTTGGCAAAAGTAGCTGTGAGCAGTAGCAGTGAGCAGTAGTCACAGCTCACTGCTCACCGCTCACAGCTTTATAAAGAAGCATTAAAAAAATGAGCTTTCCTAAAAAAGTAGCAAAGCTCACAGCTCTCATGTCAAACGAAAAAAGCTCATTGTTCACCGCTCATCGCCCAAAAAGCTTCAAAAAGCTTTGCGCCAAACATAGCCTACTTCTACGATTTACACACTGTCATTAAATGGGGTAGGGGTAATATTGTTAAATAATACACAACTTGTATATGATATACCTAAAAGACAAAATTTAAAACATGATACACCGAAAAGAAAAAAAAAAAAAATAAATAATATCTATATATACAGAATTAGAGAAAAAGTGACGGCTAAAATACATCTATAAACAATTAGCCTAAAGTAAACTAGTAAAAAGTTAACACAAGAGACGAGTACATGGCGACGGTTTTTTTTGTTTGGGTAAAGGGGAGTAATCCTGCACCCTGATAATATATTAGCCAAAAAACTGTTAAGTACAATGGATATGGGTGAAGTCCCACATCTCAGCCCGTTACATAGGCTAAAAGCTTACATAACAAGATACTTCCTAATTTCTAAAACTAGAAATCAAACCACTTCTCAAANTCGCCCAAAAAGCTTCAAAAAGCTTTGCGCCAAACATAGCCTACTTCTACGATTTACACACTGTCATTAAATGGGGTAGGGGTAATATTGTTAAATAATACACAACTTGTATATGATATACCTAAAAGACAAAATTTAAAACATGATACACCGAAAAGAAAAAAAAAAAAAATAAATAATATCTATATATACAGAATTAGAGAAAAAGTGACGGCTAAAATACATCTATAAACAATTAGCCTAAAGTAAACTAGTAAAAAGTTAACACAAGAGACGAGTACATGGCGACGGTTTTTTTTGTTTGGGTAAAGGGGAGTAATCCTGCACCCTGATAATATATTAGCCAAAAAACTGTTAAGTACAATGGATATGGGTGAAGTCCCACATCTCAGCCCGTTACATAGGCTAAAAGCTTACATAACAAGATACTTCCTAATTTCTAAAACTAGAAATCAAACCACTTCTCAAAATGCTAACATAAGAACAACGAAAATAAATTACTTCCTAAGGCCTTGAAGCTTGGTACCATACATGGCATTAAAAGCATCCAAATTACCGGGAAGATCATAAACCTGGTTCGCATAATCATCATAGTCATCATAATCTTGTTCAAACTCTTGCTCCTCACCAAAAAGATTGGCAAACTCATCAAATGGGTTGGCCACCTCGTCTTCAGAATTTGACACCACAATTTTTCCCACCTTAGAAAATGGGTTAACCCTCTTAGTGGCAGAGGTCGACGGGATAGGATGACCATCATCATCCACAAGAGTTGCTACACCATCAATAAGAAGCTTTTCAAGCTTACCAATTTTCTCAACAAGAGGCGTAGAACCCTTACTAGCCTCTTCCTCATTAACTTCCATTGTATTACCAGTCTTATTAGACCCATCCTTATTAACTTCAATTGTACTACCGGTCTTATAAGACTCCTCCGCATTGGCTTCCATGGAACTCCCCGCATCCACATCCTTGTTATTATCATTAGACGGAGTACCAATAGCATCCGCATCATCAAGATTAAGCGCATCAAACTGATTTGATGTAGCAATCTTCGTTCAAACTGATTTGAGTACATGGTGACGGTTTACTAATGTAATGAAGGTTATTAGCGACAAATGAATTTCAGAAGAGTATATATATCGTTTGTCTTTCTTCTAGCTACTTGCTTGAATCTTAGTTCAAATTTTCCGCATTCAAAGGTAAAATAGAAAAAATAAGAGATCATTTCTTATCCTTAAGTGTATATAACACGTCTAACATCTATCTTATTTTGTATATACTTAAAATTGATACTTCAAATACTATGAGAGGATGGTTTTGGTGAGACATATGGAAATCATGTTGTTCTCATGCATTTAAGGTATCTCGTTTAATCCAAGGTAAACAAATGATAGTTTTATAAGCGATGCACACACAAACATGGAAGTCAAGTGGGTATCAACTGCAGGAGGGACAACTGTATTGTGGTTTGTAGTGATTCCTAGAAGTTAGTTCTTTAATGGGAATCCACAAAACCCTACATAAAATAATACTCCTAGTAGAAGATAAGATGCAATTTCACTTTTTACTAGCTAAGAATATTGTTCAAAATACATACATATTGCTTATGCTTACTGGATAGTAAGATTTACGTTAATTATTCGTAATAAACTCGCAACGCAATAGTTGTTGGATGTATTAGGACAGGCTTGTTCATTTAGCTTTGAACACAAATCGTGTAGGGAGGAAATTTTCGTCTTAAATATATTTCAAGCTAGAGCTCTTGCATAACATATATTATGTAGTATTTGTTTGTATGAGGTTCGGAAATTGAATATGAAATGAGAGTTTATTGATTTCGGATTACTGTATGAACATCTGTAAACTGTGGGCATTTATCAAGAAAGGGAATATAACTATAAAAAAAATGAAGCTATATTTTGAGGTAAATGGAATATATCTGATTTGTTTGACAGTAAAGTTTTTGGGGAAAGACATACATTATAAAGAAGTTATTTTGAGCAACCAATGATGGTAGTTACAGGAGTCGACATCTTCACATAAGGGTGCTTTTATCCTATAGTACATTTGATGAAAAGTAAACTTCATTATTAAACCATTTAAACAAATTGAGTTATCTTAATAGAAATGATTCTCATGGCTAACAAATATGCCTAAAAGTGTGGCTAATAATAAGATTTGGACACATGGTAAGATCAATAGTGAATGCTTCGAAAGAGAAAGTGGCAAAAACACATGTCAAGTAATAAATTGATTAGGCATGTTTTTCGTCAAACATTTTAGGTCTCCATATCATTGCTCTTATCGCAATCCATCATACGTTCATACATGAGGATGATGAGAACTATTTCCAGGATAAACAATATTCAGATGGACAGTCAAATGTGCATCCTACGTATCTAGTCAATTAGGCATCTAACTAAGGAGTTAATTCCAGTATGTTATCGAAATTAAAACTTTTTTATTAACGGATGTGAAAATTTTATATAGAACAATCCAACCTAGTAAGACCCTTGGAGCACAAAGTTACAATGATTAATTCAATAGGCATGCCGTGCATTATCAAACACTCGATCCAATTTACACTAATTATTTTCGCTTTACAAGAGATTTAGTCGAAAGAAGTAAGTTTGATGTTGTTGAAGATAATATCCTTTGAAAGCTGATTGATGAAGAAAGTCTTCTCATTACGAAGTTTTCCAAGGAACCAAAGACATCAAAGTGTATTTCGTGTTGTGTTGACAAAGAACATCAAGAAAACCATCAACAATCATATCCCTTCTTTACAAGAAATCAACAATCCCTTCTGTACAAGAAACTTACAAAAATTGATAGATCCATTATTCTCTAAATTATTACTTGTATCTTTCATTTGGAAAGAGTTTAGATTTATTAAGTCGTATAAGTAAATTATTTTATAATGAGAACTTCTCATTTAGGTTTTATTGGCGGACATATATACATCCCAGAGTTAACATCACATTTTATGCAAAGCTAGAACAAGCTTGTCGTATCGCACTATTAAGCTAGAAGCCGCACAGACAATATCATACCTCTTTTTTTGAACTTGTGGATTAACTAATTAGGGAGTATCATATAACACAGACAATAGGCAGTATCATATAACACAGACCTAGCGACGTGGTTTGCGAATGGTTTGCAAATGATCAACTATGTGTATCACTGATATTTAAATACTTTGGATAATACTTACCTCAAGTAATACTACTAGCTTAGCTTATTCAAAAGAACCCTTGAAAGTTGAAACAAATATAGCATATAGTAGTTCTAACTTCTGATCAACCTTAAATGTAGTTTGGGTTTATTTCCTGGCCCAAATGATTAATGGGCTGCTTTGCTACCAGGAACCAGTTTGAACAAAATATGATAATTTCTTTTGAAAAATATGTATATTATATATAAAAGAAAAGAGAAATGCTATAACCACTCACAAAATTCGCACAAAAAATCACTCGCTGACGTGTCTGTAACATATTAAACACTATATCTAGGACATAAAAAGGATTATGGATCGAATGGTAAGTAGAAATTAGAGAGAGAAAGTGAGTTGGGT
>LBNU01007323.1:84093-97945 GCA_014162995.1 Artemisia annua
TTTTTGTTTTGGAAATCTTGAACAGAGACCCTGAATTGGCGATGAAGAAAATCGGTGCTCCTTACCATGACGTGATACGAAAGGGTATTGCAACCATCAAGGTTTCATATGCTAGCTGGAATGGAGTAAAAAAGCATCAAAATAAAGAACTTGTAACAGGACTTCTTAAGAACAAACTCACATTCAAAGTAAAGTTCTCATCCTCCTATTATTCTCAAACTTTCGGTTCAATTATAGCTGAACTTACAATTTTTCTTGAATGTTTTTCAGGGATTTGTGATCTCAGATTTTATGGGTATTGACATGATTACTGGTCCAGCGCATGCCGATTACACATACTTGATTGAACAACGTGTTGGTGCTGGCATAGACATGGTATGTTGGCTTTAATACACTATATCAAACAATTAATAAAGTCAATTTTGTTTTGGTTTGATGTGGGCCTTATTATGTTAAATTATTGCAGATCATGGTTGGAAACAACTACAAAGAATTCATGGACGGGTTAACCACCCTTGTGAAGAAAAAAGTCATCCCAATTAGACGAATTAATGATGCAGTTAGGAGGATCTTACGTGTGAAGTTCATCTTGGGCTTGTTTGAAAACCGGTTAAACACTGATCTAAGCAATGCAGAAAACCTTGGAGAGCAAGTTGAAAGACAGAATCAACAAGATATGGCTATGCAAGCTATGTGTATTGACCAGTCGATGATTCCATTACGCAAAAGAACAGCGAGAATCTTGGCAGCGCCTACTCATGCTGATAACAACGGGAATCAGTGTGGTAGATGAAAGATTGAATATTATGGAAAAGGTTATATTACAAAAGGTATGCATCTTTTGTTACCATTTTGTAATAGACACAACCTATTGATTTTCTATATACAAATACAGTAACTATCTTTATTAATGTTAACAGGCACGGCCAATTTATCTGCTATAGAAGACACTGAATCCAACAACTGAAGCGGTGTACGTTGTCCATGTTTGTATCTGGGATCAAGGACTGCTTAACCTATTCACAACAAGTTAGAAATGTGTTATTAAGGGAAAAGCTAACAAGGGAATTAGTGTGGTGCTGCTCGAAAATGGTGTTAAAATTGGTGAACTTGAGCCGAGTGAGTCATAAAAGATGGGACTACTTCGTCTCAAGTAATGTTGGTAGTTGTCGTGATTGGTTTTGAAGTGGGATACTTGGAGGAAAATCCCTACTTACAATATTTTGTAATTTCCTCTATCTTTTCCCTGAGGCTTGTATGGGTCTGCATAAAAAACACTCCGGAGTGAAAACCGGTGGCTCGGCCTTCGTGGGTGGGGATTTTTCTCTTGTCTCGGTTCTCTGTTATTGGCAAGAGTTTTTTCATCCTTTTTTGCGGTCCTCGCAGTTAAAGCCTTAGGAGGAATCTAGATAGTGTAGCTTTGTTTATTTCTAGATTGTATATGTACTCTTTAGCTTCTAGTGTCTTGCTAGTAGCTTTTTTCTTAATATATTTCTGCCGTTCAAAAAAGAGTTAAAGTCTATTAGAATTGAGCTATTTTCCGTATGTTTGTTCTGCTTCTTGGACTGAAGAGTCTAGTGTATCAAGGTACTTCTCTTTGAACTCCAAATTGGCTATATCTCCTTTGTGATTTATAATTAATTTCACGTTTTCAAAAAGAGGAAAAGATGTGTAATCAACAATGTTTTGGAGTATTAGTTTATGTTAAGTTTTACTGGGATTTGTATATCTTTTATACTGTATTTGTTATTAAGAATTCATTTGTTACTAGTATTTATATGGTATTTTGTTTGTTGGAAACACAAGGGTTCTCAACTTTTCATAACAATAAGTAGAACAATAGTGAGGACATATCTGTACAGAGGCATACGGTGTGTTGCACAACACATTAGCCTAGATACTTCTTCTCGACATCATTATGTCGTAAGTTTGATAGCTTTGTGTAGACGAGGAACGTGGCTCTCCTTCTCAGTAGAATATGTTGTAATTAATTGAGATCCACTAGAGACAAAGGGATTTCATGCTGACAACGGTACTTTGGTGTACTTAACAAGTTACAAAATTTTCGTTGTACTGCTAGGATACAAGCCCTTTGGTTAGAATTGAAATTTGAGGGGCAATCTCTGAGACGTGGGAGAATGATCGTATTTTTATCCCATTCAAATTACCGAAATCAAAACGAATCTGACTGGTAAAAAATAGTTTGTTAACCAACCCGTCCCCAACATTAAAAGTTATGCGGAGCTAATAGCATTAGCGACACCACTCGGGACCAGAATGGCAATACGCCACCGTTCTAAAATCTATGCCAAATCGGGACCGAAGTAAATAGGTGATCAATATCTTCGTGTTCATCACCACACATAGGACACAACACCAAAACTAAGTCCACACTTTTGGCAGCCAAATTGAGCCTAGTAGGAAAAACGCCAAGCAAAGTTATTAACTTCTTTAGGGACCAACGGCACCCGAATATGAACAACATCACCTAAACCTCCATTACAGAAGACAATTGGTTCTAAGGGTGAGAATTGTGATGACCAACAAATGCATATGGAGGTCAACTCAGTAAGTGAAAATGTGAATATGAATAAAAATGATGTGTCCTCTGTGAATAAGAATAGTAAACTATTCAATGTGAATAGTGAACTAAATGTGAAATCATATGCTAACACTGTTAAGCCAAATGGAAAAGTATTGGACAACAAATTAAGTTTGATTCCCACTGTTAATGATGTGGTGATTTTCTATGAGGAATTAATAATGCAAGGAAGTATGAAATGGAAAATGACACACTTTGTGGGTTATAAGATGACTTACAATGAGCTCAAGAAGTACAATATAGGAAGGATGTGGGGGAAACACGGGCTTATTGATGTAGTTGCACAGAACGGAATGTACTTCTTTAAGTTCAATAACGGATAAGACAACTGCAAGGATGTGTCATGAAGGTACTGGAAGAATTGGATATACAAGGGTTCTGGAAGAGGTGAAAGCTGAAAAGGAGTTGAAGGAGAGAATTGAAATCTGGTATAAATGTGAATCACAAGTTGATAACTGCACCAAGTATGTCAATGTCGAGTACAATTGGAAGCCACCAAGATGTAGCAAGTGTAAATTGTTTGGACATGGGAGTGCAAAATGCAGTGTGGTTGATGGGAGGTGTGAGGGCCATGAGGAAGACAATATGGGTAATAATGCTAGAATGGTAGACAATGAAGTCCTGCAAGCTAATGAAACAGACTACGGCAATACAGAATAAGAAGAATAGTGGTCAGAATAAAGAGGGGTATAAAAGAACTACTAATATGCAGGGAAGGGGCAATGGAATGGCGAGGAACAAAATGGAATTCAGACCAAAAGTGATCCAAAATTATAAGGGGACAAGTAAGAGTATGATGGGACAAATTGTACAAAGAAATACAGGGGAAACAGGGGATAAGGAGAATGTTATAAGCAATGAGAAAGAAAGTGGAAAAAGTCTTTGTAATGGAAAAAGTCTTTGTGGAGCTTGGCGTTCCCGTTGAGACTGTTCAAGCAAAGCCAACTTCTCTTGTTGACCAGAAAGTTGAGTCAACCAAGAAACAGAGGAGAAAGAACAAAAGAAAATTGACACACGGGGAAGAGGTGCTTGTTAGCTTGATTCTAAATTAAATACAGTTTAAGGTTTTACGCCATCTGAACCTTCACAAATTGAGCAGAAGGTAATTTTAAGAAAAATTTGGTACACATCAACTTATAATCTTTAAACAAATTAACATATTACATTAAAAACTAATATATGATAATTTACTGGAGAAGGAGATAGACGACACGGGTGAAATTAACAATCTGGTTATTGAGGTGTGTTAGTATTCGGGTCATGATAATCAATGATTGCTTGGATAATTCTTGAATCGTGTATAGTTCACTTTCTTTATAAAATATTTCGACCTTATTTGGTGCCTTGGGTTACACGAAATTCATATTGAGATAAGACAAGAACACACTCAATTTCTAGGCACAAGAAATTGAGCAAAACATAGAGAATTTGTATGTGTTGTTATGATTGTTCATCTTGTAATGAAAGACCAAAAATTATATCTATATATAATAGACAAAATGAAAAGTCACACCCTTTCATGAATGGTTACACTAGACGTCCTATGAAGAAAACAAGATGATTTCACCTGACGGCGTCAGGTGTTAAAGAATGTAGGCCGTCAGGTGTTAACTCAAAGAGTGACGGCCCAGAGCAAATTAAAGGGTGACGGCGTCAGAAGTAAATCTAGGCCATCCGAGAACCCTAATGACGGCAAGCTGACGGCGTCAGAACCTATAACCTGACGCCGTCAGAATGTAAAATCTATATATATTTTCTTATTTTTTATTCATTAGTGTGGAACTTTTGGTACAAGTTTGGGATAAACCCTAAAGACGATTTTAGCTGTAATTTCAAGGGTTTTTCACCTTTGAAACCTTCATGTTCAATTAAAGATAAGTCCTCACTTAAATTAATCAATATGTCTATGTATTTGTTAATTATATCTTATGCTTGTCTTTCAATTAACATGCTAGGCTAGATTTTTCTTGTGTTTGCTTAGATCTAATGAAACCTAACTATTAATTATTGGTTGATTGGTGTGTTATTACTGTTAGCATTGTATTTTTTATTATGAAGTGTCGATCATTATATTCTTGAAACGTGTAATAGGTTGCGTTAGAAAGTAGTTTCATAAGTTATATGTTCATTTCTCATAAACTAGGAAGTTCAAGGGCTAAACATGTACAAGCCTAAATCTAATATTCCTAGTACTATATAAAGAATTGTAAACCTCATTTCTGAGGTGAGTTTCATCATTTGGTAATACACATAGTGCTTATTTTCTTTATATGATGATCCTCCACTCTCTCTCTCTCTACTCTCTATCTCTCTCTCTAGAATAAGCTAAATAAGTCTTGAAATAAGTTGTTATACACGATCATACAAGTGGTATCAGAGCCAAGGGATAGATTTAGGTTGTTTTAGATTTAGTTTTGTTATTGGTTTTGGTTCGTTAGGCTAGTTTGGGTCGTTTGGGCTTATATTTCATTCGTTAGGTAAGGTGATACGTTTGGTTTGATTTAGTTTAAAGGTTTTTGATGTTTTGAAAGGTTAATACTCGTTAAGGATCATATATAACACGTTTTTGTACTCAAAAATTCGATCAGTGAGCATTTTTTGTGTTTTGCGAGTATCAAAAACTTAGGGTTTTGCGACTAAGCGTTTTTTGATCAGTTCTTTGCGAGTATCGTGTTCTATTTTGCGAGTATGGGTGTTTTTTGGTGAAAAAATTGCGAGTATCATTTTGTTTGCGAGTATCAGTCAGACTTAAATGGCGAGTATGCCTTCATCTCCTTATCCATCTTGCGAGTAAGGATCTCATAGTTGCGAGTATCAAACCTCATGCTGCTCAAATTTCTTCAAACCTTGCGAGTATCAAACTGTTTTAGCGAGTAAGAAGGTTCGAGTAAGAGAACTTCTAAGTTTTGCGAGTAAGGCTTCTTGTTTTTTGCAAGTTTGGTATTTGTTTTTGCGAGTAAGGAAGGTTCTGTTTTTTGCGAGTAAGATAATTGATTTTTGCGAGTAAGCAGCCCAAAGTTTTGCGAGTAAGTAGTTTTGCGAGTAAGCTGTTTTGTGAGTAAGCAGTCTTGCGAGTAAGGTGATTTCAGTTTTGCGAGTAAGGTAACTTGGTTATTGCGAGTATCAAAATTTCAGTTTGCGAATTTGGGGATTGGATTTTGCGAGTAAGGTTTTAAGACTTTGCTAGTAAGGGTGTTTGGCTTTGCGAGTAAGTAAGACTTGAGTTTTTGTTTATTGGAGTTTTGCGAATAAGGACTTTTGAAATTTGCGAGTAAGGATTGCGAGTAAGAGATTTATTTCAAGTTCTTGTTTATTTGAGTTAGAAAACCTTTAATAAACCAACGTCATTTCATAAAACAAACCTTATCTACATCAAACCTAATCGACATCAAACCTAATCTACAACAACAACCTAAGTTCATCCTAAAGATCCAACAACAACTTTTTCATACATAAGAATTCAATGGAAACGGAAATACAAATGAGAGAAAGAAATTCAATGAAAGCGTTTAATGTGCTCAAGTCACATATTGTGAAGGTCATTATTACATATGGTTATGACTCAAGGTTCGATCAGGCATTTGAATACTTCGTAAGAGTTCGATTTCATAATTTCAAAGAGAAACTCATTCAAAACCTGAATCAACTTGAAATGCTACTTAAAGAAGAAGAACTTCATCCGAGTAACTGCAAGGAAGCTTTTAAAGTGATTCAAACTCAACTTCAGAGTATCTTTAACCCTTGGATAATGAGCCAGTCAGAGTTTAACGATGCGTTTTACGGAAAATTTTGGGTAAGTTATAAGACCTTCAGAACTACATGCATCGATAACATGGGTGAACTCGAAAAGATGCTTGAAGCTGAGGAAGCTGAGTTCAATGAGATTGAGAAGCTGAAACGGGAAAGAGAGCAAATTGAAAGAGAGAAGTAGTTAAAGGAACAAGAGCAAATTGAAAGAGAGAGGCAGTTAAAGGAAACTGAGGTGATTGAAAGAGAGACAGATAAAGATAAACAAACAGAAGAGGAAACAGTCAATGAGGGTAATGCATCAGATACTAGTTTGGTTTTTATGGGAAGTGATTCATCTTCAGAACAGCAGGGTGAAAGCAGCAGTCCAAGGTATGATTCGGATGCTGATGGTACACAACAGAATGAAGCTGTTTGGGACACCAAAGATGATCATATCAGACCTTCATCAGACACAGTGATATTGGCAACGGTACAACACTTAGATACTCATGATAGTGTTGATATATTTGCTAATATGTTTGTTCATGATCAGACACATCCTGCGCATCCTGAGTCTATTAGTGACATGTATATGGTGGAACAGAATGATAGTAATATCTATATATGAATCCTAATGGAGGTGAGCCTGCCCAGGATGGATCTACTTATGAACAAGATCGTGTCTTATTTGCTTCATTAATCAATAATTTCAAACATGAACTTGACAAGTGCAAAAACGACAATCGTGAAGCTAAGCAAGCGAATGTCTTTTTGAACAAAGAGCTTGAGAGATTTAAAGAAATAGAAAAATGTTTTGAAAATGCTACAAAAAGAAATGTTGAACTTGAAATTGAAATCTCAAATCTTAAATCTCACGCTCGAAAGTTTGAAATGTATGGAGAGTCTGTTCAACCACTCTTAATAAGAAAAGAAGAACTTGAAGTTGGTTATAGAGAAGCTCTTTTGGATAAAAAAACGTTCCGTTCAAAAACTGGATGAACAAATGATTCTTACCAATAGAAAGGTTCAAGCGCTTTTAAAAGAGAACTCTGATTTAAAGAGTGAAAATTCAAGGCTTCAGAAAACCACTTCAAATTTCAAGAGTGTTAACACAAAACTTGAGAATGAAAACCAAGAGTTTTTGAAAAGAACAAACGATCTTGAAAACAAACTTCGAAAATTGGGTCAAACTTCTCAAACTCTGAACATGTTGCCTACTAGAGATGAGGACATTAATACACACACATCCGGAATCGGTTTTGAGAATATTGATCATGTGGAAAATGAAAAACCGGGTTTTCTAAACAAAGTGCAAAAGTTGACACCTATTTTGTATAATGCTAACGATATGGGAAAAGAGTTGTCAACTGATCTTCTGTTTGAGTCTGAAGATATTTTAAAATCTGAAGAAGAAAAACGTTTGAAAGTGAAACAAAGAAAAACACCATTCTCATACCACGGCTTTGTGTATGGTTGTACACAATTGACAGATATACCAAAAGAACCTTTCAAAAGAAAAGACACTAATGTGAAAAGATTTTTCAAAGAAGCTCAACTTGCCACTTATGATGCTAAATTATGGCAATATAAAGCAAGGAAACAGTTTTGTAATCTTAAACACCACATTGAGCAAACGCTAAAGGTCATTTGGTTTAAACAAGAAAACATATCAACCGATGTTTGGTCTAATCCTCTTTCATCAGATGTACGCCTTAAGATACAAGTCCAAAAGATTTTGAAAGATGAGATTGAACCTCGTGTGAAAGATATCAACTTAAGTTTTGAGTACTTTGAAAAATATCTTGTCACTGAAATGAGAGAAGATCTTAAGTACGTTCATTCTCTCGAAGACGAATTTGATGAAAAATGCTTAATACTTGACATTCAAAAGGAATTTTTCACAAATCAAATAGAGTCTTTCAAGTCAGCATCTGTCAGCCATGAGAATGAGAATGTGAATTTTGAACAAACATCTTCTTTGAAAAATGAAAATCTTTGTCTCAACAAGAAAATCACCGAGCTTTCAAAGGAAGCAACTGATGTCAAAGAAGAATTGTCAAAAAGAACTGCTCAGTTTGAGAAAGATCTTGCAAAACTCAAAGCGCAAAGTATCTCTTTCCAACTAAAACTGCAAGAGAAGAATGAGAAATCAGTTTCAGAAAACTCTTTGACATCGGTGCTCAAAGGAAAAGAAAAGATTTTTGAAGAAAATTGTGATGATACCAAAGTCAAGTTTGATTTTGACGAGCTTGATACAAAAAATATTGAGTTGGAACATGCTGTGGCATCATTACAAAAAGAGAATGAGCATTTGAAACAGATTTACAAAAACCTGTTTGATTCAATCAAACGTTCACGAGTTCCGGAACAAAAATCAAACATTACACAAAAAGAGACTGAAAATTTGAAGTCTCAATTGTCTGAATTCGCTGATAAAAAGTTTGAAAATGTTCTGCAAAAGATTGAATCAATGAAAAATAAAAAGGTTGATTCTCAAGTCACAAAAGTTTCTTTTCCAAACCACCTGTTCGATTCTGATACGCCAGATTTTGAAAAGAAAACAGGGGAGAAAATGTATCTTTTTGAAAAAGAAAATCATGTGCTTCAAACGAAAGTGGTTGAGCTTGAAACACTTTTAGCTCAACAAACAAAAGATTTTGAGGATGCTAAAACTGACTTTTTCAACAAAACGACCAAGTTTGAAAATTATTTTGAAAGACTGGAAAAAGAAAATATTCAGTTCGAAAGGAAATTGGCTCGTAAAACGGATGATTCTAAAGCCGAAAAAGATCAATTTTTGAAACAAATTGCTTCTTTAGAATCAAAATTGGCATCCCAAGATAATCTTTCTCTTCAAAAGGAATATAATGATTTGAGAACTTCATACAATGCCTTAAAAGCAAAGTTTGATGCTCTAAACCGGTCAAAAGGCAAATCTCATGTTTCAAACGAATCTAAACCGCAAGTAAGTGTTTCGGAGAAGGTTTACACGGGTGAATCTTCTAAATCATTTTCGAAAAGGGTTTCTCAGTTTACAACCTATTCTTTGCAAAAAGGAAGGAAATTTTCAAAGAGACCTAATTTTTCTGAAACATTTACTCCTCAAAAGGTTTCAAATGCAAGTGCTCATGATGTAAAGAATCAAGTTTTTCAAACTCCATACTCTGGTTTTACTCCGGTGAAGCAAGTGTGGAAACCAAAGCAAAGCCGTTCAGAACATTTGAAATATTCATACTCTGACATGCTTCTGCTACAACAAAAGAATGGCTCTGCTTTGAAAAATCCAAATTCTGGAAGGTTTCCATCCATCTCAAAAACGAATTTTAAAAATGCAACACCGAGTTGCAACAATGGATGGAAAACTTCTTCTTCAAGTTTTAAAACTCCAAGAGAGACACCTAGTTTCTCAAACAAATTTCAAAAGCAAAAGAGTTTTAAATCACCATTGATTCCACGAGCTTTATTTCAAAATGAAACTCCAGTTTTAAGTCCTCGTTGGAATTCAACTTCTTTGTCTCGGATTGACACAACTTACAAATGGATTTCAAAATGTGCTAAACCCATTGGCATCGTGCTTAAATGGGTTCCAAAAGTTGTTGTCTAATCTATAAGCACAATGGCTTTCGTATACTTCAGTACGAAACCCGAGCTTAATTGATGACTTCTTATTATTTCAGCTAAGGACTCGTTCTTTTAAGAAAGGAAAGTGCTTAATCAAACAAAGGCTTTAAATCTCTTAAGCACTTAGCCTAAAACATTATGGCTTATGCACACATAACAGTGTATAACCCGTGATTTTAAAGAAAGGACATTGTTGTACATTTTTGTGCGACAATCCTAAATGATAAGAAGACTTCTCACTAAAATGTTTATCAAATGTCTTCTTAATTTTGTGCTACATTGCGAAAAGTTTCTCCAAATATTACTCCCTCAAATCTTTAAAAGAATACATCTACTCAAAATGTTCTATTTTTGAGGGGAGCTATAAAAAGATGTTCCAAAAAGGTCATGCTCAAAAGAAACTGACATGGAATTAAAAATTCATTTCTCCCATAAGCTATCTAAAAACAAAGGTTTTAATCTATCGGTATCAAAAATACCATGGATATGCTATTTTTGAGGGGAGAAGACGTGATTAAAATGTGATCAAAAATGTTCAAAAGTTGTGGCAGAATCTCGAGCTCGTAAGTAAAGACATAAAAGTCTTATACTAGACTCAGAATTGACTCTCGAATTGACGAAACAAAATGTTAGTATTCGAAAGGATTTATCCAAGTAGAAATGTACCGATTCGAGAAACTCTTAATTAGATGTTTACCATGACGGGTCTAACTTCCTTTTTAGGAATGTTAACAACATCAAGTTAGTTATTAGGGCTAGTTGTCACCTAAAAGCTGATAATGGATCCCTTTAACTAAGCAACGTAAACGTGTCCCTCGGGTATATGTCTATTAAGAGTGGATCAATTCAAAAAGTGCCAACTCTACCCAACATGTGCAAATTTATCTTAACATATCATGAGCACATGTGAAGGGGGAGTATTTCAAAAGTGCAAAACTCTCAATGTGTTAACAAAAATGTGTTTTATGATCATAAACACTTTGAGAGATTTTCAAGCAAAAGGTTTATGGCAACAATAGGATAGTCATGGTGTTATAAGGTGACTAAGGTTAGGAAAAACCGTCCTATGATCCGCCAGAACCGGAGGGATCTACCCAAGGACAATTCCAATAGATAGAATTAGAAGTCCTTAGGTATGATTAAAAGAAGGAGTAAAGAATGAAAGGGAAAGAAGGGGTTGAAGAATTAAAAAGAAATGAAATGAGAAAGGGTGAAAAGAAATGAGCCCTCCATATGTTCAACCATAGGTCAGACACCGGGTTCAATTCATTTGCTACTGATTGTTACTAAGGTGACATCGGTATTGAAGACAAGACGTCATGGACCCAGTGACGCACTGCACTTAAACCTTCTAGCCACTCGGGTATCTCTCAAAAGATACTTGTTTCATTCTCACGGAGAACCCTGCATAATCTATTGACCACTCATTCCGAGTGTGTTGATATTGAAAAGGAGGTACTCTGCTCCATTCCTCCGACGACTAAATGTGCACTTATTGAGTCTAGAGCCAAGAGATTCATCAAAAGATCTCATAGGAACACACGATATTATTACACTGGTTGTTCTACATCAATGGACGCCAGATGTAAACTTTAGAGTCCTACGCAGGTCTTAGCAATCTGCCAGAACGTTTATGAGAGAATTTACTTATGTACTTCTCAATGATTGAACGGAAACTCCTGCCAGGGTCAACATCAAACAGCCTTGACAGCAGGTCACTTCGGTAATCTCTTGTGGGTTACGCTTAGTGTTTTCGGTGGATTCCAAACGGTCTACAGTCGTGGGGTGATCTCCAGCGACTCACCTAATCGTGGGTGTACTTCGGTATGTCTGTGTAAGCTCTTTCGAGGGTATCCGATTAGGAACGGCCATGGTAAGGGTTGGAGAAAGTCTTCACAATATGTTGTTGACGATCTCTAATTTCGAACCTGTAAGTACCGGTTGCTTTATTACCAACAAGTTTATGCAGGTACAACCACCACACTAGTTTCCACATGCTCATACATACATCTCAACGTCAACGGAAAGTTCTCACAAAGATCAAAGGTTAGCAACAGTCAAAGAAAGATTCTACGCCAAAAAGAAGAATCTACAAAGTAAAGTGATAAAGATCAATGTGAAAGAACAGCGACAACAAATGTACGTATGGAAAAGACTAAAGATGTATGAGCATGTTGGAAAGGCGATCAACCTACATAGACGAAGCAGTGACAAAAGGCAGATGAACGATCACAACAACAAAGAACAAAGAAAAGTCATGGTGTAAAGATCACAAAGCATGAAGGAACAAAGAACGATGAACGTTGAACAATGACTTATCTAATGTTTTCTAAAGACGTCAAGAGCAATGAATGTTAAAGTTTAAAGACAAAGATGAAGACGTCACGCAACCTTCAATGACCAACACTTAGGGGGAGATTGTTAGCATTGTATTTTTTATTATGAAGTATCGGTCATTATATTCTTGAAACGTGTAATAGGTTGCGTTAGAAAGTAGTTTCATAAGTTATATGTTCATTTATCATAAACTAGGAAGTTCAAGGGCTAAACATGTACAAGCCTAAATCTAATATTCCTAGTACTATATAAAGAATTGTAAACCTCATTTGTGAGGTGAGTTTCATCATTTGGTAATACACATAGTGCTTGTTTTCTTTATATGATGATCCTCCACTCTCTCTCTCTCTACTCTCTATCTCTCTCTCTAGAATAAGCTAAATAAGTCTTGAAATAAGTTGTTATACACGATCATACAATTACTTTGTTGGGATGAATGTTTCATCAATGTTAGGCTTAAGAAAACTGGCAATACTCCTATATGGTAACATGCTTGAACGTCTTAAGAAACATGTAACTAAGGCATACTAGGTTATTAAGGTAGAATTTAACGCATGAGCCACTGTTTACAATCCCTATGATTATGTGTACGCAATGGTTGTAGGAGGAGATCAAGAGCTCATAAGAATTGGGGGAGATATGTATGCCACCCCAGAATTGTTAAGGAATACACCGTCTCCACACAAGTAATATATATCACCAATTAACCGGAAAAAGATAGTTAGGGAGTAAGGAAGTCTAACAGTATAAGTTTTCACCAACCACAATAGTTTGGTTATCTTATTTTTCTTGCAATTGTAGTTTTTGGGTTAGTTGACTAGCACTTAATTCTGCCCACTCCTCCAACAACCGAGATTTTACTTGCTTTCCGTAAAATATAAAAATAAAAAATAATCTTCCTTCACCTTTAGACCTATTAGAGTAGTTTTTCTATCCTAACGAACACTTTCCCTGTGAGCAGAACGAATCAAACTCCCCCGTACCTTACCACTACACTATACTACACCACCAAGTACACTGCCTGGTGATGCAAGCTTCTCAAGATCCCCTTGAGAGGTAAAAACTGTTGCGTGTCGCAATACCCACGAGCATCAAAGTTTTTGGCGCGCTGCCGGGGAATATTTATTGTTAGGTAGAATTTTTTTTTTATTTTATTAGTCTACTCACCTAGATTTCCTTTCTAGTGAGATTTTATTTTTTATTTTTCTAGATTTCTTTAGTTTAATCTATTTTCTTCCCGTATTTTTTGTTCGTAACCATTACCATCCGCCAACATGGAAGGTGGTAACATCCTTGATCTCCCAACAACCACCTCAACCAAACCACCAACCACAACCAAACAACCCTCCTAGAGCCCGTAACCTTAGGAGAGTATTCCCCGCCTAACCGCGCCACCATGGCATATCGTAACACCATTGCTCACTCAAGGAGCCAATGCCTGACTCCCTTGGCGATCCGACACGCCATCCGGATTGGTACAAAGCGGATGCGCATTCCATGGACTTCGTTCCGAAGATCCAAATCAACATCTCAGGATTCCTCAAATCGTAGATTCTAATAGAC
>LBNU01007323.1:98616-111898 GCA_014162995.1 Artemisia annua
GAATTTAAGTACGACTATCGTTAATTGAACATGAAATCAAGGTGAAAACCCTTTGAAATACACTTAAATCGTTTAGTTATCCCAAACTGTAACCAAAAGATCCACACTAAAAATGAAGAAAATAAGAAAAATATATAGTTACAATTCACGCATCAGTATAGGTCTGACGCCCACTCGCCGTCATTAAGGGTTCCGAATGGCCTAGATTTACTTCTGACGCCGTCACCCTTTAATTGCTCTGGCCCGCACTCCTTGAGTTAACACCGACACCTACATGCTTTAACACCTGACGCCGCAGGTAAATCATCTGTTAATCAATATGTCTATGTGTTGGTTAATTATATCTTATGCTTGTCTTTCAATTAACATGCTAGGCTAGATTTTTCTTGTGTTTGCTTAGATCTAATGAAGCCTAACTATTAATTATTAGTTGATTGGTGTGTTATTACTTTGTTGGGATGAATGTTTCATCAATGTTAGGCTTAAGAAAACTGGCAATACTCCTATATGGTAACATGCTTGAACGTCTTAAGAAACATGTAACTAAGGCATACTAGGTTATTAAGGTAGAATTTAACGCATGAGCCACTGTTTACAATCCCTATGATTATGTGTACGCATGGTTGTAGGAGGAGATAAGAGCTCATAGAATTGGGGAGATATGTATGCCACCCCATGAATTGTTAAGGAATACACCCGTCATCCACACAAGTAATACATACACCAATTAACCGGTAAACGAAAGTTAGGGAGTAAGGAAGTCTAAGTAAACACATTTGTCTCCATATAAGTTTTCACAACCAAAATAGTTTAGTTATTTTATTTTTCTTGCAATTGTAGTTTTTGGGTTAGTTGACTAGCAACTAATTCTGCCCACTCCTTCAAAACCCGAGATTTTACTTGCTTTCCATAAAATATAAAAATACAAAAATAATCTTCCTTTAGACCTATTAGAGTAGTTTTTCTATCCTAACGAACACTATTCTCTGTGAGAGAACGATCAATCCCCTGTACTTACCACTACACTATACTACACCGACCAAGTATACTGCCTGGTGGGATTGCAAGCTTCTCAAGATCCCTTGAGAGGTAAAACCTGTTGCGTGGTCGCAATCCCACGTGCATCAGGCCAGTATCGGAACTTTCAAATATAAAGTCAAAAATCCCCATCGATTAGGCAACTTGGTCATTTTTTTGAATTATCCCTTTATATTACATATCAATTTATGTATATATAAGCAATCAATAACATATAACATTAACCAATTACATGTTTTGATATTACAGAGTATGCGATCGACATAAAACACGTATTACTTGCAATTGATGTAACAAATAAAAGGATTTAAAGTTATGAGGTAATTGCAATTGAGTGTTTTAATTTCAATTGGATATTTGGACAATATATAAATATATATATATATATATATATATATATATATATATATATATATATATATATATATATATATATATATATATATATATATATATATATATATATATATATATATATATATTTTTTTTTTGGTAACATGGTTCAATAGTAGCGTGTTAACTAAGAATTTAGTTTGTGGATATGCATAAAGGATACCCATTGTAATTTTTTTATATTATTTTAACTTCCTTAATAAAAAGATAGTGATAGTTAAGAGGACATGCATAACCTTAGTAAAACCATACATTTCGGTTTATAACGATTTCACTTCCATCAATATAGCCACCATCATAACGATTTGACTTCCATCAGAAAAGCAAACAGAGCAACGTACCACCTAAAACGCCGCGACTTCTACACGTACTTACATCCACAAAACCATTTAAATTTATTTTTAATATCTTCCATTAATACCCTCCTTTATATAAATCAACTACAAAACATTATCGTTTAAATCATACCTAAAATACATAAACTTAATCACAACTAAAAATGTCATACATAAGAGATATTGATATTGAAACAAATTCACTATCTCTAACTCAAAATACACTCCTAGAAATACGTAAAGAAACTGAAAAACAATTGCGTGTGACTCGAGCATTAAATGTAATCTGCCAACATACCACATACAACTAGGGTATTAATGAATTAACGCAAATTGATTAGTCCAGTTTTGAAACCCTAAAAAATCTGCATAGATTCAAATGGAGTATGTAACACCCCCAAAATTCAGGTTCAGCGGAAGCATACATGCATTGGGGTGCTACTATATTGGTATCACAACACAAAGTACAAAGAATGGTTTTTATTGATTAATAAAGATGTTGCATTTACATTATTTGAAGATAGTGCGGAAATAGGCCCATAAGATAATTGAAGTGGTCCCAATTAGTTATCAGAGTCTTCTATGACCGTGCCCCTTGCCAAGCGCCTCCAGAAATAAGCTATCGCAATAAACCTGAGAATACATGCTAAAACGGGTCAGCTTACACTGGTGAGTCCATAGAGTTTAGACACAAAACAATACGCAACGCCAAGAAATCCAAGACATAACGATAACTCTATAACGCCACATAACATAACAAATAAGAGAGAAGTCCTATAGGTGCACACTATAGCTAATTGTCGCACTTGTAGTCAATTCCTATCGTACTTCTGCAGTAAAGTAGATAGTACTACACTGACAGCCACATATCCAATCTAACAATCATATCATAACATACCGACAACATAAACAATAATATAAACGCAACAAATCATAACGAAAACCAATATCATCATAACAACAAAGAAAATGACCAAAAGGTCCAAAAGATAACGAAGAGCATGTATTCTCCCCCAAAGAATAGAAAACGATAAAAGTAGGGGCTATGAACTCACCTGGGCCATAGCAAAGCAATAACACACGACGGACACAATTGGCATCTAGCAGATCACAACAGCATCAAGAAGGCGGTACATCGGTAAGGAAACGGCGAAGTCTTCTATACCCAAGGCTTATCTTAATACCCAATCCTCAGCGATATACCCAATCTTCCAAAGATAACTATTCCCAAGTAATACCCATTCTATATCTCCAAATCTCTCGTTATCCATTTATTAGTGTTTGTGTTTGGTATCATTGTGTGTGAAGTGAGGACACGACATAGACTCAAGTGAACTCACGCAAAAGACTAAACAAGCAAAGTCAACGAGAAACGAGACAAGACTCAAGAGTACTCACACCAAGAGAAGAATAACAACGACATCGACAAGAAACTAGACAAAACTTAATACGAAACAACCGGGTCAAACTACATAATCCATCCAAATCAATCACACTTAAATGGCTACTAAGTCGACCTTATGGTCAAAGTCAACCTCTAGTAACCAAAAGTTTAACAAGGGAAATTGTACGAATTATTGGATACTTATCGTATTTGCTAATACGATAAGTTTAACAATTCCTTCAATATACTTGTTAATCTAAAGTTAACTCATATCTAGTAAAGGATGGTAAGTCGTAGGATGGGTCACCTATTAATATTCTACCCCGACACGTTTGTTAAACCCTAATTGAATCTAGTAACCTAATTAGTCCGTTAACCGTATCGGATAGTTATATTAATGCTAACCAATCCATAACTCGACATATACTAACACGAACCTCAATATCTCCTAAAAGGTAAGTCTCGATAAACGTGCCCTTGAAACGATTAGTGACCCGTCCGTCTTCATATTAAATCATGTTTCGTTTATTATTTCTAATAATAATTATTAGATAACGTATCCATCGTTATTAACGTTCTCGTACTAATCTAGAAATATTAACGAACGTATTTAACGTTTATTAATATTTCTTACTAATCTCGCAAAAGTTACATAACGTACTTATCGATCTCTAATTATTATTATTAATATTATTAACTTATAATATGAAATAACGATTGTCAATCGTTAATAAATATTTAAAGTTAACTATATATATATAAACTCATGACATAATTATTTAGCCATTATTATATTTTTACGGGTCACACTCGGTTCAAATCATGTTTATCACGGGTCAAATAGTCAACATCACATAATAAGTCCATTTCGGCTCGTCGGGTGCCACACGAGACTAGAAAGTCTTGGTGACGCCCGTCATGGCCCAAATCACACAACCATATAAATATATCAACCTAATATCTATTTACCGCATATCAACAAATTCAACAATCACGGCCGACTACGGCACGTGTACTAGCCTCATCTCCGTCTTTCTATATCCTTATCATAACAACCATATCGTCACACCAACAAATCAATAAACCATAACCACAAACTTGCCGAGGCCCTATCGGCCTCGACTCTAACTCTCGGCCACCACACAACAACAACAACAACGAGAACACTAACAAAGACCAACGACAAGAACAACAATGAGAAGATAACAATACCAGAACACATGACAACATCAGGAACTCGACAACAATCATAAACACGACAACAATACCCCTGGCTACCAACAAACCCGAATCCAAACCCTTAGCTCTCGGCCATAACCACAAACAACAAACCCATTACCAAACCAAATCAGAGACACATCCAAAACCAAACACAACCCTCGACGTGACTAAACCCACTCGGCCGTGAGTTCTAACTCACGGCACACCCTAACCATGACACAACAACGACACAAAAATGATGACCAGGACCACAAATGATACCAAACGAAGTTTTAATCCCGTTTTTATTATAAAACCCTCAAAACGCGTGGGTTGTGGGTCAACCCGAGGTACAAGCACCTCATAAATGATGAGTTAACCCACCTCGTTCTTCGGTCTAATCGGAAACACAAAAAGGTGGAAAGATGGTGGTGGATTCGAGGATTAAACTCGAAGGAAATATGTGTTATAGTGGGTCAAATGGCGCGTATGATAGCTCAAAATGACGTGAAAGAAAAGTGGTGAATGATGGTGGTGGAAGTGTAATGATACGCGCGGCGGTGGTGGAGTTTCGCCGGTTTTTCTTGCCGGAAATCTAGAGAGAGAGAGGTTGGGTGGTTTTCGGCTGCAAGGGAGAGAGAGAAGGGAGTGAAACCCTAAAAACTTATAAATGGGGTATATATAGGGTGAGTAGTGGTATATGGGGACTAGTGGCAAACTCTATTGCACCCTTAGGGACCAATTGTGTAGTTTTTCTCATATCTTTAACGAAACGTGAACGGAACTAATAAAATGCGTCATAACTATTTCCCGAGCACCCGAAACCATTTCCATTAATTTTAGTTACGTTTTTACATAAACGTTGATTATAAATACGTATAACTTTATTTCTCATTGCCCGATTAACTTAACATTTACGTTTTCATCTATTATCGAGTCAAGTCTTGTGTGAAACCTTCTAGAACAAGTCCAAAACTTACGAATCACGGATAAGAGTATATATCGATAAGGATATCGAAATCTGAAATTTGCGGGTTGTCACAGAGTATAATCAGTTGCATGGTGTGTCTGGACTAACTGAATTCCCTATAAGGGTTTTAGTTGTGGGAAGTATTTAGATATGCGGCATGTTCATCCAGTTGTACCATATAATTCATCAACTATTTTGTGGTGCTGAGACACCCATTACTGTAAATATATTATTTTTGCAATCCTCTTTTTTTTCCGGTTATTCATCTGGTAGAGCCTTCACAACAAGGTGACATTGGTTACCTTTGTAAGAAACTTAAATGTTTCACCGAAATCCCAATGTGGTTTTTAAACATCTGGGTAAGTACTGGTTTTCGGAATACACACATGCGTTCCTAAAATTGTTTAAATTATGATCAACATGTTGCATATAATGAAATAATTAGCCATGTTGATAAAGACAATTTTGGTGTCTTCTACATTGATGGTCCTGGTGGAACTGGGAAAACTTAATTATTTGTACAATGCTTTACTTGCTAATATTGGATATGGTGGCCTGATTGCAATAACCATAGCCAATTTTGGTGTAACAGCCAACAATGTGCCAGGTGGTAGAACAGCGCATTCACGATTTAAGATTCCTCTTAATGTTTAGAATAACTCATAATATGGCACGAAGTTTGAGGGTATTTTTTTGACATGTAATTTAGTCATACTTGGATGATTTATTTAAACACACCTTGTGACACCCCGTAAAATTCCTGATATGTTCTATTCGGAGAAACAATCATTTATTTTGAGTTTGGTATTATTCGTGAGAAACTAGGGGTATTTATATTCATTTCTATCGGAAATATTATTCCAAACACAATAGCGTAATTCCCGTGTCTTAATCTGTCGTTTGTCAACCTAAACGAGCCCCGATTCACTAAATTCCTAAAGATAACAAAAATTACAGAAACAGTCCCTGCTTAAAGTTACGATCGCCCTACCCTAAACTTGGTATAAATTACCCGTTGGTCCTTGTGATTTATCAACCCTACCTACACCCTATATAAACCCACTTATAATTCATTTTAGGGTTTTATATCATTTCTTACTAGCCTCCATCTCCTTCTTCCTCTCTATTTTCAGCCGCACCCTTCTCTCTCTATATTCCGGCCATTTTTCGGTCACACCGCCGGTCAAATAATCACACCGCCACCATCATGGTGATCCTCACAGTCTCCCCATCCTTTTGAGATACCCCACGCGCCCCAAAACATCACCAACCCATCTCTTGACCGCGTTTCAATCACGGTATCACCACCACAACACCATCTCGCTCATATTTCTTGATTTCTAAACACCATTTTATGGTCTTTGCACCACGTTTGGATCTAAAAACCCACGGATCTTGAAGGGTTTGGTGGTTCGAGTTGTACTCGAGAAGACACCACCGCCGTCTCCTCCATCTCGCATCTCTTTTCTTTTCTCTCTCTCGTCGTGTATGGTAAGCTTGAAATACAAACGACCTCATCAATTTCTTTCGGTTTCTAAACTGATTATAGATAGTGTTAACGTTTTCATGGATTAAATGGACTTTAAAATTGGAAATAAATTGATGTTAACAGTTTTTGTGATTAAGATATGGATTAAAAACGATTTGAAAACCTTTCGTGTGGTTGAATGGATATTAAAAACAAGTTAATAATGAATTTGTGTGGTGAGAAAACTGAAAATGGTGTTTGGTTTATTATTCCTAGGTCTCGAGTTAGATTTGGATCTGGTGGGTTTACATTTGCATTGGTTATTGTCTTGGTTTAATCTTTGATACTATCCTTTGTGTTGAGAATTTGGATTCGGGTAGCTTAGGGTGCGTTTAATTGGAGAAAAAAATCTCTTTTTTTCTATCTCTAATTTTTTAAAAATTTGGAAGGGAAATTTATCTCCACAAAACACTTGAAAATATAGAAAACGCGTTTAGTTGATGTTTCCATTTTCTATTTTGAAGCAACGGAGGGAGGGTTGTGGGTTAACAAGGAAAACAAGGAAAACAACTAAAATTTGTTTTGTAATTTTCCTTGTTAAGTTAGGAAATATGGGATTTTATGTTTTGCAAAACATTTTATTGGAAAACGCTTATTTGAACGCGATCTCTGTTTTCCTTGTTTTCCACAAAACATTTTGTGGAAAACAAGTGTGTTTTCCGCCAGCTAAACGCAACCTTATTATTTGAGTTTGGCTCATAGTTTTGAGTTAGGATAACCTGGGATTGAGTCCTTGTGTAAATATTTTCCAAATGTTAATTTGAGTAATGGTGGCATTTAGGTATAGTTGTTATGTTAACTTTGTTTCAAATGTGAAAATTTTACAAGTTTTGTCAAGCTGTTAAGGGTGCGTTTGTTTTATTCGACCGATAGCACAAACCAAAAAAATTAACTAAAAGTGTGTTATTTTCTTTTAGTAAATGTAAAAAGAGTGTTTGGTTCTTATAAAAAAAGAGTAATAATTATTTAGTGAAAATAGAACTTAACTAGAAAATAATATTACTAATGTAGTTTACCGGTTGACTTGGACATATATCGGACTTAAATTATTGGACAATGACATTCTTGTTTTTATTGGACTTAAAACGAATACAATATATTAAACTCGTTACGAATTTAATATATTTGATTCGCGACGGGCACACAATAAGGAAACAATGTTTATTGGACAACAAATCACTAGATATGTCCTAATAGTTAAGTGTTTTCTATAAAATATGACTTAGGTAGATTTGATTTGAACTAAAGGTCTTCCAACATGGAAATGCATAATAAACAAATGAGACATGATGAAGTTTTGGAAAATTCCTATGCCTTAAACTTTATTTTCAAAACCCCGTTAACATTCGTCAACGACGAATGAATACATTTATATCATAAGACCTTTACTGCAAAGTTACCTTTACTTATTTCTTTTAACGCTATTTGGGGATTTCTGGGTAAATACTGAAACTTACCAATTAACCTATTCTATAACACAAAAATAATAGTCGTCACTTTTAGATTTTATTGATTAGCTTGAGTCTTCGTCAGTAAATTCTCAACAATGTCGATATCTCTTCCTCTTTGGCGTGAGTTGTATGTTGATGTCTTTATCATTTTGGCGTAAGTTGCATCTTGAGTTTTATGTCTTCCTACCACACCACACGAAACATTTGTACTAAACTTTTTGTAAGAAATGACATGAATAATCCACGAAAACTATGACACACCGTCCTCTATAGACTTCATTATTATTGTATGAGCCATATTCTGAGTTAATCGTATGCATATTAGGTTACATCATTTCTGTACCCTTGTACTCGTCGTAACTATCTTCTGGATTATCCTTGTGATTAGCTCTAGATGCCAGTTGTGTTAGTTGTGATTCTTGCATTGCTGTGGCTAAGGTGAGTTCATGACCCCCTACTTTTAAACTGTTTTTATAACTATTTTGGGGGAGAATACATGCTCGTTTTAACCAAACTTATTGATTCTTTACATTGAATTTGTTAAATATTTGTTTAAGAACTGATTGATTGATTGAAATAATTGATTTGACTATTGAAAGCTTTATGTGTTTGTCTGATGAGAATGTGAGCTTCCTAACTCAGCTATCTTTTCTGGACCTGCAACTACTTTTGATTTGCTATGTTTGCTAGTTAAGGTTTAGCACCTCGATAACTGCCCCCTAATAAGTCATTAGTTCCTGCGGGAAGTGCGAATGTTATGGATAGATCTATTGTAGTGGTTGATTTCCCCCGTCTAGACTTTGGTGCCCAACTTGCCAGGATTTATATCCGGACTTTGGTATTCCAACTTGCCAAGGATTTTGCCCGGATTTGTGGATGCACCAACTTGCCATGACGTACAACATATAGGGAATTATTATGATTGGAATGTTGTTGGAATGTATGGTAATATCTAGCCTAGTCTCACATAGCAAGAACTCTATCATGTCCACTATGAAACTTGTGATTTAAAACCATGAACTCACCAGCGTAAGCTGACTTTTAGCATGTAGTCTCAGGTATAAGGCGATAGCTCACTATTGGGAGGCACTTGGCAAAGGGCATGGTCATAGGCGACTCTGATAGAGCAATTGGGACCACTTTAATTATTTTATGGGCTTACTTTTGCACTATCTTTGGATGATGTAAACTTATTATGTTTTGATAATGAATTTTATTCTAAATGAATGAAATAAAAACCATTCTTTGTACCTTATGTTATGATACCAATTACGTAGCACCCCAATGCATGTATGCTTCCACTGGATCCGATTTTGGGGGTGTTACACACCTTATAACAAGACTTCCTCAGTATTACGGATCTTCCAAATTTGTTCAATTAATATGTGTGTTTAGTTCAGGTGAACTTTCACAGACATCACTAAGGCCCATGCATCACTGACTTTGCAAGAACTTTCTGCTCACTGCCTATTGTTGAAGTAGAGAAGATAAACTAGAAGCCTCTGAAGAAAACCAGAATCATATCATCGTGAAGGCATTAAATATTTTATCATTTGATAGTGTTGTATCTGTGATATAATGTATTAGTATTAAAATAACTTTTATTATATGTTTTACTCTTTGATTGTATCATGTGTCTATATGTTTTGACACAAAATGGCAATGTGAATTCTTATTAACAATATATGTTTTACTACAATAAGTTAATATTATGTGTATGTAGAAATACGAGTTTCAGTACAATATGACACATGTTGTTTGATTAAACAATTTTCAACCACTACGAAATTATAAATTATGTACATGAATTAGGTATTCTAAATAAAAATTAAAACCGAAATAATAAATTATTCATCTCAGGCTTGAAGTATATTTTGTAGTTATCAGTTCCTTATTGAATTTGAATAACAGTTATTTCATATATATAATAAAGTTTTTTTACATTCGCTAATATCATTCCATCTAAACTTTCTGATTCCAAACTCCATTTATCATTCCACTCAATATGATTTCAACTTCTTCTGATATCAAAGTTCAAATTAAAGTTTCAACATTGTGTCTGAACTTCAACTAGAAAAACATCATTTGTTTTTCAAAGTGCTAGGCAAGTTGAAAAGGATAATAAATCATCAAATGTATATGTTGACAGTGTAACTGAAGATTACATGCAACATGCTAAAGATAATGTTGAAGAAAAGGTTATTATTATATTTTTGTAATTTTGTATGTATTATTCATATCAGTCATAGTAATTAGAAACTATGTTGTACTTTTAGGATGAATATTTGATGAAATGGTTTAGAATGCCAACTGCAGAAGAAACGCTTAATTCGTTTTATAAGAAGGTATATATATAAGTTTTGATTATACTTATGGTAATCATTTGGAGCTTTAGTCCAATGGTAAGGGTGTTTGGGCCCGAGTCAATAGACCCGGGTTCAAACCTCTTCCTTGGCACTAAAGGCCATTTGATACCATCCCCCAACCGCAAATGCTCAAATTGACTGGTCAGCGGGGGCCTCTTGTAGAAAAAGGCCAGGGTTCATAGCCCACCTCCTTGGGACAGGTGCTCATTGCCTGGGGCCGGGTCCTTGGGGGAGGCTCCGGTTGGCATCCTTAGGATGCATGGGACCAAGGTGATCCCACCGATCTTCACCTTTGTAGATTATACTTATGGTAAGGTATATAATGTTTTTGTCTACCTAATATTTCTATTATCACTTGCGAAACCATGGGGGATTTATGGATTTGGATATTTTTGATAATGAGGTATGTGTTTAAAGTATTTAACTAAATATATATTTTTGAAAGTGCAACACATACATCTACGAATAAAAGTGTCCTATTTAATACAGGTTGATATGTTTATAAAAAATGAGAGACAAAAATTCATGGACTTGAAATTGAGTGAGAATATTTCATTATGCGATTCTGAAGATAAACGAGAAAGAATGGAAGTTGATAAACTAGAAGTTGGTGTATATATGAACTTCATGAATGTAGATGATGTTCTGAAATATGAAGTTGAGGCTTATGTTAATGACGCTGTTAAATTGGATGAAATAAAATACATTAATTTAGTTAGTGAACATGGAACAACAGATGTAAGTGTTTCTTATGATGATGGCACATCAATATATAAACGTCCAAAATTAAATCCAAGTTGTTGATATTTCTATATAAGGTTCGTCTTTAGCCGGCTAACGGATGCTGATATGATGCTAAGAGTCAGTAGTTTTTAAAATTTTGGTCATCAAAGAAGTATGTTATTGTTAACCATATGTATGTGTTTAACATTTGTTTTGGTTTTTATGTTAGTATCCAAATGTCTATAAAGGTTTATATTTTAAATTATTAAATCGATTGAAAATGTTGCCGTAGGCCATCTCGCCGCGTAGCGCGGGTTCTCGGCTAGTTTATTAAAATAAGATTTAAACTTAAATCTCCGATCGATACTCAGTTATTGTAAAACCCACGCAACATTTGTCATTCCTATATATACCACCTTTTATTATCTTTTTCACATATCATATCCTCAACTTTCACGATCGTAAATCGTAAGTTCTCTTTGTTTTTCACCTTTGTTCTTGTGTTTTTTGTTTTGGATTTAAAAGTGGGCAGAACCACCTAATGCATATTCTTTTATTTTCTTTCATCATAAGTACCAACTTGAATACATATTTTTGTAGGTGAATCTTGTCGTCTTGTTTTTCATTCTTTTACCACCAAAATCTTGTGTGATTTTTTTTAATGGTTGTGTCGATTGCTAAGCTAGCTAGGATTTGCAATGCATGGCTTCTATAATTTGTGTTTAGCCTAATAATGTTTGCTGATTACTGTAAAGGGGTAGAAAATCTAACTATGTTGCCTTTTTTAAATTTGCTTCGATTTATTAATTAAAGAACTTCAAAACTAATATAGTGACCTCAAAAGTTGGATTGTTATATGTTGGTCGACTCTAGCTAATCTTCAAATTTATTTGTACGTCTTTCAGAAACAATTGGCATAAGGCAATGGCGATACTTTCACAACGTGTTTTCATGATTCTTGTCATATGTTGTTGTGCAACCTTTGCTGAATGTATGACCATGAAGTACAAAGACCCGACTCAACCACTACGTATTCGGATAAATGACTTGATGCTCAGAATGACATTAGAAGAAAAGATCGGTCAAATGACACAAATTGATAAATCAGCCGCTACACCTGATGTAATGAAGAACTACTTTATAGGTGAGTTGCAAGTTTACTATCCTATTTTTTTGTATTCAAATACTTCAGATTCATATAACTATATAAGGATTATAATTCTAATGGTTTTTGATATTTGGACAGGGAGTTTATTGAGTGGTGGAGGGATTGATATGGTTAACGAGTTTCAAAAAGGATCGTTGTCTACTCATTTGGCGATACCGATGATGCATGGGAATGATGATGTTAATGGCAATAGTAATGCTTTTGGAGCCACCATTTTCCCACAGAATGTTGCCCTTGAAGAAACAAGGTAAATAATCATATGTAGTTTGATAGCTAGTCTATAATTTTCTTCAGCCAAGTTTTTGCTCTATATTTCTGTCTTTTTTGCTCTAGTATCTTACTAGAGAGTATTTATAATGAAAAGCTGTTAAAAAAAAAGAAGAAGTTCATTTTTGCTCTATAATAAAGGTGATGATAATCAGATAAATTTTAAGTTTGTCAAAATTTGATTATCTAAGGATTTACCTGTTATTCACAAAATTATAATCCAATAATCAGAAGGGTACCCTAATCAGAATAAGCATTACAATACTAAAAGCTAAAAGCTGTTTTATTATATACAACGTGAAGAATACAATAATCAACGGACAATCACATTCACATTGTCATGCTAAAACATCAATTGATGGCTGGGTGTTTTTTATTATTATTATTATTATTATTATTATTATTATTATTATTATTATTATTATTATTATTATTATTATTATTATTATTATTATTATT
>LBNU01007323.1:114466-125771 GCA_014162995.1 Artemisia annua
CAATTGGAACGCTTTCTCCTCCTTTACTCCCCATTCATTCTTAACGTCTTTCTGAGTCAACTTAGTCAGCGACTTGGCTATTTTAGAGAATCCCTCGATGAATCTCCTATAATATCCTGCTAACCCTAAAAATTGACGGACTTCTGAAGGATTAGTTGGAGCATTCCATTCTCTAATAGCCTCAATCTTTGCGGGATCCACGTGTACTCCATCTCTATCTATCACGTGACCCAAGAATTGCACCTTTGAAATCCAAAATTCACACTTAGAGAATTTGGCGTACAGTTGCTCTCGTCTCAGCAACTCTAATATGAGCCTCAAGTGCTCTTCATATTCCTCCTTGCTCTTAGAGTAGATCAAAATATCGTCTATGAATACTATCACAAACTTATCCAAGTACGGCTTACACACACGGTTCATAAGGTCCATAAATACTGCCGGTGCATTGGTTAAACCAAACGGCATCACTTGGAACTCATAGTGTCCGTATCGAGTTCTAAATGCAGTCTTAGGAATATCTTCCTCTCGGACCCTAAGCTGGTGATATCCGGATCTCAAATCTATCTTCGAATAAATACTCGACCCTTGAAGCTGGTCGAATAAGTCGTNCAAAATATCGTCTATGAATACTATCACAAACTTATCCAAGTACGGCTTACACACACGGTTCATAAGGTCCATAAATACTGCCGGTGCATTGGTTAAACCAAACGGCATCACTTGGAACTCATAGTGTCCGTATCGAGTTCTAAATGCAGTCTTAGGAATATCTTCCTCTCGGACCCTAAGCTGGTGATATCCGGATCTCAAATCTATCTTCGAATAAATACTCGACCCTTGAAGCTGGTCGAATAAGTCGTCGATCCTAGGCAAAGGATATCGGTTCTTAACAGTCAACTTATTCAGTTCGCGATAATCTATACACATCCGAAACGATCCGTCTTTCTTCTTCAAAAACAACACCGGAGCTCCCCATGGTGAAGAACTCGGTCTTATGAATCCTTTATTTGTCAGCTCTGTCAGTTGTTTCGACAACTCTTCCAATTCAGAAAGAGCGAGCCGATAGGGTGCGCGAGCTGTAGGTGCAGCGCCCGGCATCAACTCAATCTGGAACTCTACTTGTCTCGCAGGTGGGAGTCCTGGCAAGTCATCTGGAAACACATCCGGAAACTCTCTAACAACAGGCACATCCTCAATACTATTCTCTTTCTCTTCCCCATTCTTACTAGAAACTTGAGCCAAGAAAAGGTAACAACCTCTTTCAACTAATTTCGGTATCTTAGTACAAGAGATGACACTCAACCGGGAGTGATTTCCACGGTCGCCTCGATCTCCTTGTATACTCAATATCTCCTTTCCGTCCGGTACTCGCACAATCTTCTCATCGCATACTATATTCGCACGGTATTTAGACAACCAATCCATGTCAATAATGACATCAAAACTTCCTAACGTGACCGGCAACAGGTCAATATTAAAAGGGTGGTTAAGGAAGTTCAACGTACAAATCCTCGGATAATAGTGCCTATTTTCTCAATATTCCCATTGGCTAATTCTACATCATAGCCAGTTCCTAGAGGCATCGGGGTCTTTCCTAAGAATGTCATAAATGTAATGGACACAAAACTTCTATCGGCACCCGTATCAAATAATATGGAAGCATAGCGGTTGTTAAGAAGGAACGTACCCGTGACAACGTTCGGATCTTCCTTGATCTCTTTTCCTACCGCGTACACCCTTGCTTGAGCCGCTTCCACTTGCATAGGCGGAGCTTCAATAGCTTGCATTCCACGATTTCCTCCAGTTCCTTGGTGCCCTTGGTGATATCCCATGTTTCGATTACCTCGATACCCTCGATTTCCTCCATTCTCGCCATTTCCAATTCTCTTCGTCTCTGGACATTCATTCTTGAAGTGTCCTTTCTTACCACATCCAAAACAAGTAATATTCGCCTTCCAATCAATCTCAGGTGTGGCTTGCACCATTGCTAGGGGTCGGGATCTGCAATCCTTAGCATAATGCCCCGGCTTCGAACACTTTGTGCATATCACACCACAAATTCCATTATGATAGCGGTTGCATTTCTTACACAACGGCTTATTCCATCCAGTGTTCTTCTTCTCTCCATTGTTCATAGCATAAGCCTTAGCAGTCTCTTGACGCTTATTAGGCCTATCATTTCCTTTAGTATGGTCATTCCTCTTCCTCTTATCCTTCTTTTCTCTTTCAGCGTTCTCCAACACGATGGAATCCACCAGACTCCGCGTTAAAGACATAGCCTCTTACTGTGTTGCAGGCCTTGCTGCAATCACATCATTCCTTACAGCTAGAGGTAATCCATCAGTGTAACGCTCAATCTTGAGTGCCTCAGTTTTGACCATTTCTGGGCATAGCAACGACAACTCGCGATATCGACGATTGTAGGTCGCCATATCGTAACCTTTAGCCTTATGATTCCAGAACACAATCTCCAATTTCTTAACCTCATTCCTGGGACAATAAGTCTTAACCAACAGCTCCTTAAATTGTTCCCAAGTCATAGCATACGCACTCTCATCTCCAACAGACTTACGATAATTGTTCCACCAAGTCAACGCTTTGTCCTTAAACGTGAAAGCTGAATACTTCACTTTCATATCCTCAGCACACCTACTGACGGTAAACACCGATTCAGTTTTCTCAATCCACCTCACTAGATACACAACTCCTTCTGTTCCACAAAACTCACTAGGACCACACGTACGAAATTCCTTGTAGCTACAACCAGGAGTTCGGATAGGTCGAGGAATCTCATTGGTGTTGTTGGAATGGTTCAATTCTGCCAGCAGCTCGGCAACACGCTGATTCACAAGCTGATTGATCATGTCCTGATCAACCGTAGGAGGGTTAGGCGGGAAGGGACCATTGTCGCCTTGAACTTCAACAGGAGGGGTTTGAGCATTGTGATTGGTGGTGTCATGCAAATCAGGAGTGGGAGTTTCAACATTTCATCGAGGACGTCGTTCTCTTCGAACAGGAGTAGCCACGGCAGGGCCAGTTCGAGTAGTTCGGACCGGGTTACGTCGTGGAGCCATCAATCTGAATCACGATACAAATTACTATAAGATTCCCACAACATATGCACAACGTCCGAAAATAAAGCCAACAAGCAATGGGTAGAATATCAATGGAACACCAATCAAATTATGCTACGACCCATAGAATCAACACAATACGAATACGAAAAGGTACATCTATTCATATAGGAAAGTGGGTACATCGTTCAAGATACGACAAGATAATAGGTACAATGATCAACGATACGATAGGATAAACAAAACATGACGATACGAAAGCTAAACAACACATCTACTACAACCAATCATCTCTAGCCACGACTCTGGCGTAACACACGGAGCTCATCCTGAAGACTCTTAATCTCTCTCCACATCGAAGCTATCTCCACACCCTGGGAGTCCCGATCTCTCTTGAGGTCCATAACCTCTCTCTCAAGAACGGTAGCTCTCTCCCATAGCTTCCTATCTGCATCCCTCGCAGTAAGGAAACCTCTCTGAAGGTTGTCCATATGCCCTCTAAACTCTGATAATTCTTCCCTCAACTCTCTAATCCTACCCAACACAAAAGCCATATCATCTCGCAAATCATCAATAGTCTTAGCAGACTCATCTCCTAACTGCACAACCAACTCCCTAATCCTAGTCCCATGTGCCAATAATCTCTCCCAAATACGGCCAATCTCTCCATGCTCAGCCGCCTCAGACGACACAACTGACGGCACATCCGACCCAGGTGAGAGGGGAGGTACATCCATCTCAGCGGGTGGTGCAAGAGCAAAGGGTAAGGGTGATAATGGTGGCGAATCTGGCTCATCGGAGTGGACAGAATGGGCTGGGCTCTGCGCCACTATGATCATCAGGAACAACATCCTCCTCCTCCTCCTCAGGAGGGTCCATATCAACATCCTCATCCTCGGATGGATCACTCTCCTCCTCCTCAGAGTACGACTCACTACGTCTACGCCTCTGAGAGGGTGAACTAACGGGTGATGAAGTAGGTGATCGAGCACGTCGACACAAAAGGGAAGTAGGTGATGATGATGAAAGAGAGTAAGTAGGAATCTGAATAGGTGGTTGTGGAGGTCGTACCAACATGCGAGCTGTAGTGCGATAAGGAGATCGCAAAGTAGAAGCTCGTGCCAGCACCTGATGTAAGGTAAGCTGTCTCGAAGAGCTGGAATGATCAACAGATGAAGCAGGTAAAGTCTGTGGGCCATGACTCCGGGCCGATGATGAAGCAATAGCAGAATGCTGAGCAATCATGTAAGGATCATCCGGATACGGAAGAATCTGAGTCTGTGCTAGTCTCGGAGGACTAACAAGGATACTCTCAGCAACGTCAATACTAGTCGAAGGCATGTCTGTGACAACGGCGTAGGGATAGGTGTAAGAGTTTCAAAATGAATCAAACGCACATCTAGCGTAAATAAAAAAAATATATACTACTAAAGTCAATCTCGCTCAAAATACTATAGTCAAAAACCGCATTACTCCAATCAAGTATAAAATCTAACCCGTTTACTTATCAAATCATCAAGTTATCCAAAATCCAATACTCGCATAATATTTCAAAGCATATATCATACTCAATTCAAAACTCAATCATATCGCAATACTTATTCATACTCATATTATTCAAAACTTATCTCAATAGAAGGACTTCGGCTTGGCAGCTTGGCAGGCATTGGTCGAGGATCGATTTTTAAGAAAATGGTTATAGTTTAGGTTTATCATGTACCTAGTTCTCTATAACCTTAGCTCTGATACCAATCTGTAACACCCCCAAAAATCGTACAGCGGAAGACTTACAAGCTTTTGTGGTGTTACGGGGATTGGTACCATCACATGTATAGATAACAAGATCATAGATAAAATATAAACGTAAACCAAGTTAACAAAGTTAAAGTTTACATTTATTCCAAGATCTCAGGGTTTATAGGCCCAAATAGATAGCATAAAAGATAGGTCCTAANCAATCATGATCACCCGGATAATCAACAGGATTACCATCATCATCCACAAGAATAGCTTTCCCATCAATAATTAGCTTTTCAAGCTTCCCAATTTTCTCAACAATAGGAGTAGTATAAGGAATACAATTCTCATCAGTATCGTCCATATCAAGAGTATCAAATGAATTTGATGTAGCAACATTCGTCCCACTCGTACTTGCCTCTTTGGTGATTTTCTCCTTAGTAGCATCCGGCTTCTTTGACACAACTACATACACCTGCTTAGGTTTTGAAGGGCTAAATTTAGCCCCTTTACCCACATCAACACCACGAACGGCTTTTTCTGAGGCATTTGAACCCCAACTTTTTTTCTTTAGCCTTACGATTCTTTACCTCAATAAAACCATCATTAGTCTTTTCCAAAGTAGTAAAAGCTTCAGCTGCCACATGATTGTCACTACGAACCGTCTCCTTAACACATTTTGGACAATTGATACGATCATGCCCAAAAACATTACATACATCACAATGAGGAGGCGTCCATTCATATTCAACTTTAATGATCTCCGTAGTATAACCACTATCATCCTCATTAGGAATAGCCATACTAACTTGACTCTTCAAATCAGTCTCGATCCGCACTTAATTTAACGAGAGCACGAGCAAATCTAATACGTCCCCACGAATCAACACACATTGAGCTTGTAAACGCATCCAACATAATAGGTTTCCCTACTTGAGTAGCAATTAAGCTCAAACCGTCTTCCGAATACGCAACTAAGGGAACATTATGCAGTTTAATCCAAACCGGAACCTTAGTTACCTCATTTTTGGTTAAGGACACCTTCGAATTCCATTTGAAAAAGGTCCTTGTCGATGATAGTATCTATTGATGGGTACTTGTCTCATAGTTGAGAATCATAATATTCCAGGAAAATCTCCTTCACATGTTCAGAACCTATATACAAGCACACAATAAGGATAGATACCAGGAACACTCGCAACATCTATATATAAACTCTTCTTCTAAGTGAGTTTAACGAGCTAGGTGTTGTAAGTTCAAGAGATGGCTATAACAGGAAAACTAGTTCAGGAAGTTGATATCACATGTCGTGGAAACTTACTCCATGATTTCTACAAGAACAAACCAGACCAAGTCGCAGTGATGACCCCTGATAAGATTCAACGTTGTGACTTAGTTACTGGTGAATGGGGTGCTCCTGGATATGTCATTTCCTGGCACTATATCCATGGTAAATTACTTTTTTTATACTTCCTCATAACAACACATTCATCTACTACTTATGTTTTGTTGATATCAGCAGTGCTTGGTAAACTTTGTTATAGAAAGGGAGTGAAATGAAAAACAAAAGCCTCTAGCATGCAGGTTGGTTTCAGGGATGGAAAATTTTAGAGGTACTACTAGTATCCCAGGTCCATGCCGAGGAATCTGATTTATCATTAATATTTCTTTGCAAGGTTCGACCATCAGCTGTCCTAATTATGGGAGCATGATTCTTCTCATGTGATGGGCTGGGGTGATCCGGCACCGCCCAGTACGTTGGGGTTGCATAGTTTCTGGAAAATTAACTTTTTTATGGACGGGTGGAGAAGTGGGATCGTTTGTTTTAGATTTATTCCATTTAGCTGTTTGTAATTCGGTTTAATTACTTTATGATTTTGTTTCAATATAATCGATAATTACATACTAATTTTTGTTTAAATTTATATGTAGATGGAAAAATACAGACCGCAAAAGAAATCATTGAAGAAGTTGACGATGAAACACACAAGATTGTGTTCAAGGTGATCGAATCAGAACTTTTGCAGGTGTATACTGCCTTAACCCTCGCTGTTCATATTGAAGATAGGGACAATAAGCAGGTGGCCGTTTGGACAATAAATTTCGAGAAGGTGAACGCAAATATACCTGATCCAACAATATATCTGGACATGCTTTGTGCTTGCACCAAAGATATGGATGCTTATATCCTTAAACAAGCATAATCTAACGATAAAATGGACGAGAATTAACAAAGTATGTCGTTTATATATATGTTCATCATGAATATTGGTTGCTTGTCAATCAAGATGTTTTATTTTGTAATTTTAGATATGAATTCTAATAATTACAACTATTTCTATTAACTATATATTCTAAGGGGAAAGGAAAAACTATAGGCAAGAAATGAATTTTAGGAACGATGTCTTTAATTAGGTTTACTGATGCATCGATGATCTTGTAGGAAAACACCTAAAACATGATTTGAATATACTTTTAGCTTACTTTTTGTAAATCCATATCGATGGACGATTCTCTCTTCGTTGAGATATTCTGTTCTCCAGGAAGAAGGAATAACAAGCCATAGATGGACCATGGAAAGTATACCACATGTTTCTAAAGATGGGAATTCAATGCTGATACGACATTATTCGATAATGATATCGAGAAAGATGCTAACCCACTCATGTTCTGGTCCTTGGAGTAGAGTATATTTTTCAGGGAATTCTATATGATTGAAATAAGGTTAATTATGTATGGATAATAATATAGAAGCTGTTCGAAAAAAGAATTTAAGTTAAAGATATAGCATAAGACAAGACATATATTGGGTAACTAGTTATAATGCCCGCGCACGCGCGGGTTTTTTTCTAATTTTTTTTTTTTGAATTATATTTTTATTTCCTAAAAAACAAATAATTTAATTTTTGTTTTGTTTGATTTATGATTTTTAATTATATTTGTTTATTATTAAAGATAATCATTTAAAAATTTTAATCATGTTGTTAGTTGCATCTTATCTATATTTTTTTGTACTTATCTTCTACTTGTGTAGTTTATCAACAAAATAAAATTTTAAAATTTTAAATTAAAAAATAATAATTAAAATATTACCTAATAAGGAAATATTCTTTTTCAAAGTACCCACTAGGGGTTTTGTTTTATTATATAAAAANTTTTGCAGGTGTATACTGCCTTAACCCTCGCTGTTCATATTGAAGATAGGGACAATAAGCAGGTGGCCGTTTGGACAATAAATTTCGAGAAGGTGAACGCAAATATACCTGATCCAACAATATATCTGGACATGCTTTGTGCTTGCACCAAAGATATGGATGCTTATATCCTTAAACAAGCATAATCTAACGATAAAATGGACGAGAATTAACAAAGTATGTCGTTTATATATATGTTCATCATGAATATTGGTTGCTTGTCAATCAAGATGTTTTATTTTGTAATTTTAGATATGAATTCTAATAATTACAACTATTTCTATTAACTATATATTCTAAGGGGAAAGGAAAAACTATAGGCAAGAAATGAATTTTAGGAATGATGTCTTTAATTAGGTTTACTGATGCATCGATGATCTTGTAGGAAAACACCTAAAACATGATTTGAATATACTTTTAGCTTACTTTTTGTAAATCCATATCGATGGACGATTCTCTCTTCGTTGAGATATTCTGTTCTCCGGGAAGAAGGAATAACAAGCCATAGATGGACCATGGAAAGTATACCACATGTTTCTAAAGATGGGAATTCAATGCTGATACGACATTATTCGATAATGATATCGAGAAAGATGCTAACCCACTCATGTTCTGGTCCTTGGAGTAGAGTATATTTTTCAGGGAATTCTATATGATTGAAATAAGGTTAATTATTTATGGATAATAATATAGAAGCTGTTCGAAAAAAGAATTTAAGTTAAAGATATAGCATAAGACATGACATATATTGGGTATTTGGGGTGGTTTTCATCTGAACTCCAGCTCCAATCATAGAAGTTAAAAGGAAAATATATTTAGGCAAAAACATATAGAAAGAACGAAAGTGAAAATTTAGCACACTGTATACCATGCATTGATGATTTGAATTGGTCCATTGTATATTCACGGCTTTGTGGCACACTTGACAATGTGCATGACCTACGTTATTCTCAGGGACGGAACCAGGAACAAATATGATCGGGTGCACAAATTTTTTTGAACCGTAATATAATAGAGGTAAAAAGTGAATAAAAAAGAATGAATTCATTATAAACGATAAATAAATGAACATATTACCTTCTAATCAGGGATTTTAGAAACACATTTCGATTAACCGGATGCATTTAAGATACATTTAGAAAAAATAGATGTTTTTTTTTTCAAAAACTAACACTACATCAAAAAATAATAATAATAAAAAAAAATAAAAAAAAAAATAAAAAATCCATGGGTTCCCGAGAAACCGCGGGAACCCCCTGGTTATTCTTTGATGAATGAGATAATGAGCTATCTCACAATATACGAAGATATATGTCAAACATATGGGATACGTCTGAGTTGTTAATGTGGCTAAATGGCTAATAGAGATCGCTCCTTTCTTTTAAGATAAACTCTCATTCGTTTCATTATATAGATTGTTCATCTGTAAGCTGCTTATATCGATCACTACACTCTGGCTTTACTTGATCAAGCTACAAGTTCTCTGTTGTAGTCATATCCGAATATTAATAATGTTCTTGAATCATTTTTATCTTTCAGTTTTTCTAAGGACTGCAAAAAAGATATACATATATCTGATCACAGAAAAGGAGACCCTAAAGCCAAAGTTAAATGCAAATGGAAAAATCATGATAAACCTGTTTACTATTGTAACTTTGTAAGTACTCTACAGAAATGCTGATTCTACAAGATTTGCTTATTAATAGAAAATAAAATAATTAAAACAGAAAAACATGAAAAAAAAATCTTCAAAGTCAAATTCCGGATCCATGAAGAAACTTCATTGCACGAAGTAGCCAAGATCTCCCCATTACTATTCCAGATTATAATAGCCATTCATATATTTCCAAAGTTGAGATCGTCAAAATATACATAATCTCAATAAGTTTTTTTTATGAGATCGACTAGTGCTTAAAAAAACTAAATGTTAATCAAACATAATTAAATAATTAGTTTCTTCATTCAATAAGCGTTTAATATGAAAGTCAAATTTCTAGTTGGTTGCGCTAGTACTCAACTTACAATTGTATTTATGTAAACCTTTGACCTATAATTATGAGAGGCACTTTATTTTGCATACTCTAATTTTAGTACATACCAAGGGACAAATCTCCATCATCCATCTAGTTTAATCTAGTGGTGAGGATTAACCTAAGATTAAATGGGAAACATAAGTCTATGTTTTTTTCCCTCTTTTGCTTTGTCTTTTTTATTATTCATTTTCTTTTTTTTTTCTACTTTTTTTTTTCTTTTTTTTCACGCTTAATCCTTTTTTTTTTTTTTTTTTTTCTTTTTTTTTTTTTTTTTTTTTTACGCTTTATTCTTTTTTTTTTTTTTTTTTTGTTCTTTTTTGTTCTTTCTTTTTTGTTCTTTCTTTTTTGTTTCTTTTTTCTTTTGTCTTTTTAGACCTTCTTTTTCCTTTCTTTTCTTTCTTTTTTTTTAATCCATTTTTTTTTTCCTAAAAACCGTTTTTTTCGCTTTCATACAGTTTCGTCTGTTTTAATACGTTTTCGTCCGTTTTCATACGTTTTCGCCCGTTTTCTTACGTTTTCGCACGTTTTCATACGTTTTTGTCCACTTTCATACATTTTCGTTCGTTTTGTTACGTTTTCGCCCGTTAACATCTGTTTTCATACGTTTTCATATGTTTTCTTAAATTTTCGTTCGTTTTCATACATTTTCGTCCGTTTTCATACGTTTTCGTTTGTTTTAATACATTATCGTCCGTTTTCGGCCATTTTTCATACGTCTTCGTCCGTTTTCAAACGTGTTTTTACGCTTTCATACGTTTTCGTCGGTTTTCATATGTATTCGTCCATTTTCTTATGTTTACCTTCGTTTTCATACGTTTTCGTCTGTTTTCTTTCCATTTCGTCCATTTTTCAAATGTTTTTGTCCTTTTCATACATGTTTTTACACTTTCATACGTTTTCTTCCGTTTTCATACATTTTCTTTCGTTTTCTTACGTTTTCGACCATTTTTTTCATTCGTTTTCGTCCGTTTTTAAATGTTTTTGGCAATTTTCATACGTTTTCGTATGTTTCTAAATATCACAAGTGATATTCTGAATATCACAATTTATATTCTGAATATCACAAGTGATATTCTAAATATCACAAGTTATACTATGAATATCACAAGCGATATTCTGCGGTATTCAGAATATCACAAGTGATATTCAGAATATCACTTGTGATATTCAGTGATATCACAAGTGATATTCTGAATATCACAAATTATATTCTGTGATATCACAAGTGATATTCTGAACATCACAAATTATATTCTGAATATCACAA
>LBNU01007324.1:1951-17648 GCA_014162995.1 Artemisia annua
AACAGAAGATCTCATGATGGGTTAAAGCCCATTTGTTAGCGCTGGTTTCTAGCCATTGACTAACAAACGTTGACTTTGAATTCCAACAACACAAAAAGGAAATGACCAAGAAAACCACAACACAAAACACTTTCCAAAATGAAAATCAACAACATAACAATATGTATTATGATCATTGTTATCTCCGAAACCCCAACTAAAGTAACTATCTGTGGTACTCTAGATTTCCCTTCTCTTTTTTGTCCATCTCCAAATTTTATTCTCCCATGCCTTTCATTTTCATCTTCATATACATAATTAACTGAATTCAAATTTCAAAGGGTTTTTTTTTTTTTTTTTTTTTTTAATATGTAAATTGTTGGTTGGTTGGATATGAAGTGAGCATATGTTAGTCTACTATGTATGGCACTGGTTTATTATTTGATAAGACAAATTTTGACAAGACAAAATTATTAGAACCACAAAAATTACGGAATAAGTACTTGAATTAGACTATGAGGGACAAAATAAAAGTACGGAATAGAAAACGATAAAAAATTTCTTGTCTAGTTAATAAGGGGGTAACAGAATTGGTTTTAACTGTACACAAACACTAGAGACTGATTATATTAGGCTTAGAAAGCGCAACAGATAGATAATCACTTTCAAAACACAATGCCAAACACCCCATAAATGCTTTGCCTGATTTGGTTTACTCTGCAAGTTGAAGTTATTAGGAGCTAACTACGTACCCGTCAGTGGTCATATTAATTACGTTAGAATCTAAAGATGCTTGTTTTAAGCACTGCAGCTTATGTGATTCTGTTGTATGAGATGTCAACAAAACTGTTAAACAACATCTGGATTCGACGCCAGCAATGCCCTTGTGGAGATTGGAAATGCTATATTAAACACGAAGGAGATGATCACACAAATGGAGGGTCTGATTTAGTAAAAAGTGATGGAGCAACATCATCAGTTTCAGATGTTATTTTTACACCATATGTCTGTCAAATTTTCAAAACTGACGACGAAGCTTTTGAATACTACTGTAACTTTGCCAGAAAGAACGGTTTCTCCATTAGGAAAGCACGGTCAACCGAAAGTCAAAACCTTGGGGTTTATAGACGAGACTTTGTCTGTTATCGGTCTGGTTTTAATCAGCCGAGAAAAAAGGCTAATGTGGAACACCCAAGGGATCGGAAATCAGTAAGGTGTGGTTGTGATGCAAAAATGTACTTAACAAAGGAAATTGTTGACGGTGTAACACAATGGTACATTTCTCAGTTTAGTAATATTCATAATCATGAATTGTTAGAAGATGATCAAGTTCGTCTTCTTCCTGCGTATAGAAAGATTCAAGAATCCGATCAAGATCGGATTGTGTTACTCACGAAAGCTGGATTTCCAGTAAACCGTATAGTGAAGGTTTTGGAATTAGAAAAAGGGGTTCAACCTGGTCAGTTACCATTTATAGAAAAAGACGTAAGAAACTTTGTTAGAACATGTAAAAAAACCGTTCAAGAAACCGATGCGTTACTTACGGAAAAGAAAGAAATCGATATGTTAGCACTTCTTGAAATCTGCAGAGTTACTGCACAAAGGGATGATGGATTTGTGTATAATTATACAACAGACGAAAATGGTAAAGTTGAAAACTTTTCATGGGCTTATGGGGATTCGATTCGTGCATTTTCAGTTTTTGGAGACGTGGTTACTTTTGATACCACGTATCGGTCCATTACCTACAACATGGTACTCGGTGCTTGGTTTGGTATTGACAACCAAGGCAAGCCCTTTTTGCTCGGGTGTCTTTTGCTTCAAGACGAAACTTCTCGCTCTTTTTCGTGGGCCCTGCAAACTTTCATCCGATTCTTGAGAGGAAATCACCCCCAGACAATCATAACAGATTTAGGTTCGGGTCTTGGAGATGCTATTGCCACTGAGTTGCCAAACACTAAACATGTGATATGTATATGGCATGTGATGTCTAAATTATCCAGCTGGTTTTCTCAGTCTCTTGGATTGCAGTATCCGGAGTTTAAATCTGAGTTTGAGTTGGTGTGGCATCTTGAAAATATAGAGGATTTTGAGAACCAGTGGAGCCACCTTGTTGCTCGGTTCGGGGTTGATTCAGATAAGCATGCGGCGCTCCTTTATTCTTACCGGGCTTCCTGGGCTGTTGCTTATGTTAGAGGCTACTTCCTTGCTCGTGCAATGACGATTGACTACATGAAGTCAATAGATAAATTTATGAAGAATATCTCGAGTCCAAATTCATCTTTCAAGAATTTCTTTGAACAGGTTTGTTTGCTATTCATTATTTAAACTCTCTCTTTATTTTGGGCTAATTGCATAAATAGGTAACTATATTTGGTTGAATTTCTTTTTTTAGCTTACTAACTCCCTTTTTTGCCAGAAAAAAACCATTAAAGTTTCAAAAATGTGATATAAGGTAATAGGATCTGGTAAAGGGTCAAAATGGTAATTTAGACACTGTTGATTTTTTTCTGGACTATTTTGAATTTTGAAACTTCAGTGGTCTGTTCTGATCTAAGATAAGTTGGTTACGCAAAACGGAAATTAGCCGAACGTTTGTTAGTTTTTATGCAATTAGGCTTTCGTCATTCACTTAGTCCAGAAAGTTGACATGTTTATTGTCTTTCTTCCCAGGTAAGTGTAGCTGCAAATGTTGCATTTCAAAGTAAAGAGAGGATACCATATTTACCCCTAAAGACTTGTTTGCCCCTTGAAGAACATGCTCGAAATATTCTTTCACCTTACGCCTTTAACACATTGCAACAGGAGCTTGTGCTATGCATGCAATATGCAACAACAGATATGGCGAACGGGTCGTATCTTGTTAGACATTACAATAAGTTAGAAGGAGAGTGTCTTGTGATTTGGATACCTGATAATGAACAAGTTCATTGTTCTTGTAAAGAGTATGAACACTCAGGTATTTTATGCAGACATTCACTCAGAGTACTCGTACTCAAAAACTACTTTCAAATCCCTGAAAAATACTATCCATTAAGATGGCGGTTGGATAGTTCTTTAGTTCTTTCCGATGATCACATAATGCAACAAGACAACAATGATGAGTATTATGAGGCCTTTAACTCGTTAACTTCATCCATTTACTCGGAATCTCTGATCTCCAAGGAGCGTTTTAGTTATGTTCATAAGGAATTGACACAGATTCTTGAAGTTGTTAGAAATATGCCTGATTTTGATGAAACTGCTCTGGATTTGGCACCTAACAATGTTAGCGAATTATAGATCTTTCATTTATTGTGTATACTTCTGTGTTTAATGTAAATTTTGGTCTAAATTATATCGTGAGGTTATATGGTAGATGCTACATCTTTACAGGATTATAGTCCTGATGCCGTATTAGATAGTTATATTGACGCAATTGGAAAGCACAGATGTAGGATAATGCTGAACTTTTTACATTGATGCAGTCGCAGTTAGATGCAGGGACACCATTTTATGGATTCTGGGTGGTTATAACCCGATAGACTCAACAGTCACTGTGAGTATGCTCCAAGCTGAACTTGTACACTTTTAACATGATTCTGTGAATACATAGCATTTGGTTAGAACTAGGATTTTGATGCTATATGTTCCCCAAGTATCTTTTTCCTGTGTAAATAATGTCTTGTATGTTCCAGATTGAAGTGTAACATCTATCTATATCTATCTATATATATATAAAGAATGAGTTCCCCTATTGAATGTGAGCATTAATGTCACAAGCTAAGAAACTCAAATATATAGTTTAAGCTAAGAAATTTTGTACATGTGGAGCTTCTTTTGAAGCTTTTAAGAGCTAATGTTAGCATTTATGACAAAAGTTAATAACCTAAACTAATACATATCAACTCAAGCAACTCAAACATGGTCAGCCCTCATTAATTGAGCACATAACATGACATAACCTAAACTAATACATATCGACTCAAAGATGCCATTATGTAAATCTGCTTTTAAAGCTTTAAAGAGCTTTTATAAACCAAAAGGAAGAAACTCAATCATAAAGTCATTTTTAAAACAGGCCAACTTAACCGATTGATACAAACCCTTTCATGTTTCCATCTTTTCATCTCCTCATCATTAAGTGTATAAATAACCCACTCTCATTCGGTTGGCGGTTTGTCTAGATTCGTCTGATCTGAAAAGACAATAGGCACATGTGGCGCTAACCCTAGAACACTCTCCTACCTGAGAACAATTAGGAGGTCCATATATTACTCCTACCTAAGAACAATAAGGAGGTTCATATCTTAGTTTTCTTTTACCGAAAGTGGTTGTTAAACTATACCTTTGAATCATATTGTGTTTCGTTAGTATGACATTGTCAGGTAAATGAATAAGCTTCGTATGTGGATTTTTATATGTATATATCATTATAATGTTAGACCTTTAATATTTTGTTGGTCTTACATGTTTGTCTTTGTTGTAGGAAAATTACAAGGAAGCAATCTCAACGATTAACATGTTAAAATGGACGGTATTTTCCTGGTGAGCGGAGGTTATAAATATGTGCCCCATGTTTATGTTATCTTTGCATGACTATAGGATTTGTTTGTTACTACAACTGATACGACATCAAGTACGTTAGAATGGGCAATGACAGAAGTACTAGCGAACCCGCATATCATGGCCAAAGCCAAAGATGAGCTCAGTCAAGTGATCAGAAAAGGTAAAATCCTTGAAGAAAATGCCGTTGTGAGGTTACCTTACTTGCAAAACATTGTCATGGAAACCCTAAGGATTCATGCACCAGCCCCTCTCTTGCTTCCGCGGAAACTTCAAAGCCAAATCGAACTCAATGGGTATGATCCCCAAGGGTACACAGGTGTTTGTAAATGCATGGGCCATAGGGCATGACTAAACACTATGGCAAGATCCGTTAGATTTCAAGCCTGAAGGGTTTTCTATATCAGGAATTGATGTCCAGGGATGTGATTTTGAGTTAATCCCCTTTGGTGGTGGACAACTTGCAATGCGTATGAAACCAATGATGTCAAAAATACAGCTAACATTGTATCATGGTCTTTTCCAAAAAATACAGCTAACATTGTATCGTGGACATGTATGTACCATGTAGCTATAAAAATAGTTTACCTTATTGATTTTGTAGTAGCTTCAATCAAACAAGAACGAAATGATATAATTAAAGTATAATATATAAATTGTAGTAAAATTATTCTATAATCAAAATTATAAACACTTCCGTATAAGGTATTATTGGAGTGTTCTGGAGTGACAACCCTTCAATTAAAGCCTGCTAATTTGAGGATCGAGAAAATCATCCGGTATCTCGGTAAAGGGAACCCATACTATGAATTTCTAACAATATTATTTATTTATTTATTTATTTATTTATAATCTTTTTGTGTAGTTTCAAATATTTAGTTAAAGGCACAAGGGTAGAAAGTCACCCAATATCTATTTTGAAAGCACTAAACCTTTTAAATCATTGGCGTTTAGTGATGGTCTTGCTGCATTGATCAGATACTGTTGAAAATCAAGGTGATGGTGATTCGAGCCTGGAAGCAAAGATTACGAATATCCGCAAGAGATTGAACGTACACATGCATGTAGCTTATTTTGATTGATGAGCATGTATATATATACGAGTTACCTAGGAGCTATGAAAGGAATATGCACAAAAGATATGATGTGATTGTTCAAACAGGTGTTCGAGATTAATTTCTGTCGCAACACTGTTGTTAGGCAAGTAATATCTAGACCGAAATACCATAAAGAACACTTTGGTAAGCAATACAAAAACTGTTAAAATTTATGTTTGCATTGGGTGGTACAAGGAGCACTTGACATTAAGGGTGTGTTTGGTACAGAGAAATAGAGGCAAAGAAATGGAAATTGGCTGATTTCCCATGTTTGGTAGGTTGAGAAATCAAATGGGTGGAGAATTTCGAATTCTCAAGGAGTTCACCTCTTTGTATTTTGTTAACTTTGATTTCCACCCTTATTGTTGTGGAAATGGAGAGAATTAAGCTTTAAAAAATATTTTAAATATTAAGTTTTTTTTTTTAAATATTTTTTTTTTTCAAAATAAGTTTTTTTTTTTTTTTTAAAAATTTTTAAAACATAATTTTTTATAAAAAATGATTTAAAAAATATTTTTTTTATAAAATATTTTTTTTTTAAATAATTTTTATAAAAAATAAATTTTTTTAAAAAATGTTAAATAAAAAAATATATATATAATTTAATTGTTTTTAAATATATATTTTTTAGAATTGTTGTTTAGAAAAAATAAATTTGTTTAAATAATTTTTATAAAAAATAAATTTAAAAAAATAATTTAAAAAAAATATAATTTAAAAAAAATATTTTTTTTAAATACATTTTTTTAGAATTGTTATTTAGAAAAAAAAATTAATTAAAAAATAATTTTTTTTTTTCATTTCCCGGGTCAAGTCTCTGTTGTTACCAAACATTAGAATTGAACAAAATTCTCTACTGATTTCTATTCTCTCAATTTCTATTCTTTACTTCATTTCTATTCTCTGAAATTCTCTCTACCAAACACACCCTAAAATTGGTGGAAACCCTTATAACTAATGAATTTTATCAATTTAACTAGAAACTTTTTCAAGAGCCATATAATCCTTTGGTTTTCTTTAATTAAATCACCCATTAATTTTAATGGCTACATAGCCCTCTACATATGCACTATAAGATTGAATGCGTCACATGCATTTCATTATATATACCCTTAACAAAACATAAATATAAAATTTAAGGTTCTTCCAGTCACATTACTCACGAAATTAAAATTTATATGTAATGATTTGGCTTAAGTTTATGTTATCCTATGGAGTTGTAAGATACATTGGTGGGTTGCAATATGGAATGATGGAGATGTTTATATATGTTGTTTTTTTTATTAGGATGAGTTAAAGAGCATTTTTATTTTGTCCTTATAAACTTGCCTTACACAGTTTATGGCAACGGAAATGTTAATTAGCGTAAACGGGAGAGCAACATCAACGATTTGATGGTACACATGATGAGTGAAGATTAAGAGTGTATACAAAAGAAATCAACGTGTCAACATAACCCGATCACTTTTTACCTGAAATACAAGTATAATTTAAACATGGTCAACGCCCGTGCATCGCACGGGCCATGCTGTCTCGTTATCACAGAATATTTGTGTCACTTATTTTGTTAATTCATTTGATAATTCAAGAATGAGATATGAAGTGAATTAACTTTTTTGTTAGTTTAAGAAGCTTCTTGTTAGAAGAATCTAAGTAAAATAAGTTTAGGTATTTTTAATGACCCTGAGTCCCTGACCCCTTGTTCTTTTGTGACTTTGTTTTACCTATAGAGATGCTGGTCTATGTTCACAAGTAATTTTCTTTCTTTAATCAATACCTAAAACTTAGTTGACCTGACCGTTAAATTGTTCACACATCACCGAGTAAGAGAATCGATACGAGTTTATCCTACATGACAAGTTTAGAATAACAGTTACCTATAAAAATGATGGTTTAACTGAGCAATATATCCAAAAACTAACCTAGACATAAAAATGAATGTTTTCATCAAAGTTTAACAAGTTAAGAGAATTTAACCATGGTTACACCTTTATAAAGCATCTATAATTTTGTTTTAAAATTTAAGAGGCATCACATTTCATGCATATAATATAACATGAAAATGATTGAGATGACTACTTAATGTGACTAATTTTATGCGTAACCTATTCATTTTGTGACATGTGTTTTAAGATCATTGTTAGCCATAAAATTAGGCACATGTTCATGCCAATCACTACTCCAATATAATAACCATTTTGAATGTTAAATGAAAATTTGAAACGCATCATAGTGTGCTTAGTGAGGACCGGGAAGGGTCTCAGCCCCTAGGTCTAAGCCCGTTAGTGTATCTTTTCGCATTTCATGTGTTATTTTTGTTTTTATTTTTTCATCTCGACTCTCCCATCTAATGGTTTTCCGGAAAAAGTTTTGTTTCGGCCCTTCCACTAAATTTTTTCTAGCTCCGTCACTGATCATAGTAACTTATTCGGTCAAAGTTGGAGTTGTAACTTGTCAACATAAATTAAATTAAGACAATTAAATAAATATAAGTTTTAGTTACAAATAATTTATGCGCATTAATCTGTTCGTTATGATTTTTAGTATAAAAATGAACATTTAGGGTAATAGGGGGTGGTAGTTCATTCGGACATTATGAAGGTAAATTTTGTTAATACGGAACTAAAATATACTTCAAGATGACGAACTCGACCATATAATGAAGAATTCGTGTGTCTGTCATCTCGCGCTATTACAAGAACAATTACCAACAAGTCATCGATGTTGTTGTTATTACTGCTAACGTGTTGTTTTCACATCTTTGATGTCGCTGTAATGTGCGGGTATCATGCTAGTAAACAATTATATTCAATTGATACAAGTGAAATGACTTAACTCAGTTGGTCATCCGAGTTCTTTCTGGAGCTTGGGGAGGGGCCTACCCGGGTTCGAGTCTCGCAAGTAACAAAGAAAAATTCGGATTTTCCTCTTAGTGCGAAGCCGTGAGTTCTAGGGGTTCCTCTTCGCGGGTCTCTCCTAGTGGTTCGGGTCCCGGGGCTTGCCCGTTTGGATGGTTTAACTCGGGGGTTGGATTTCATGCGAGTGTCGTGCCATTTAAAAAGAAAAGAAAAGAAATAATTNAAATTAACTATTTAGTGTGTACTGGTTGACCATTGTAAAGGTGACTAGATTTGCTTCCATCATATATCTTGTTTCTTATTGGCTTAGTGCTTCTACTTCTTTAAGGGGTCAAATAATATTTAACTTGAGGGGTACAAATAATGGAATAAGGATGTTTCATCTTCATTGCTTAGTCATAGTTTTGTGCTCTTGTGACATATTTTACTCTGACTCATCTAATTCCATATCCCTTACGGATATTTTAAAAGTATAGTCTACTTATATATATGGAATCCATTAAGAAATTAGCTCAAACATTACTTCTTCTCATTTGCCACCAAAATTCAAACCTCTTTCCCTCAAATAAAATTAATCTGTGTATTATAAATATACACCTTCAAATTCTTCATATCAAACATACTCTTACATGTTATTACACTATGGAGGACAAAACATATGAAGCAAGACAGCAATGGAGTTTACTCTACATTTTCATCGTCGTATTCGTTTCTTCATTGCCTCTCCCATTCTGGTTTCACTCTGTTGGTTTTAAGTTCACGAACGTTGTTGATGCCAACGAAAGACACTACATATTTCTATTATGCAATGTAATCCTAGTTTTCCTCTCTTTTTATTCTCGTACGAAAGATTCTTCTCAAACTCAGTCACAACTTGATGATCATATGCCGATCATAGTCAATAATGCCGATGATCTACCTAAACAAGTAGCTATAGACGAAAGACCAAAAGCAGAACAGATGGAATGTAATGAGATATCAGTAAGTAGTGTTTTAGAAGAAGAAACTGAAGTAGAAACAGAACACGTTAGTTGTGCTGACTTTCCTCATGAAATAATATCGACAACTGAAGTTGAAGAGGAAGAGGAAGGACATATTGGGACGTCGTTGGTTGATGTTGATGATCATGGAGATCAGACTGACAATATGGAAATAGAATCGTTTGTTCATGCCGAGTATGATCACGAACTGATATTAACTTCCGAAGCTGAAACTGAAGAGGAAGGACATGATGATCAAGAAGAAGATGTAAATGAGCTAAACCAGAAATGTGATGCATTTATACATAGAATGAGGCTAAATATGCATCTTGAAGCTAATTCATCCCTTGAAATTGATTCTCGCAAGTGTCATCTTTGCGAGTTTTAAAGCTTTGTATAACTGTATCAGTTGCCTTTTTTAAAGTGAAATCTTAGAAATAATTTCGGAATAAAATAATTAGAATAAATTTTGTTAACTCATATAAGTACAAAAATATATGGTTTGTGTTTTGCTTGAACTTGTTTTTTGGGTGAAATTGGAGGCTAACAAGTGTTTAAGACACTCTCAAACACCACCCTGATTTTGTAATCTTTGTGGTTCTTTTGTAACTTCATATAAACTATTTCATGAGATTATGTAATGTCAAACAATCCAAAAAATCAATGAAACTGGTCTATGATACATAAATATTTGTGTGTAAAATTCTGTTCAACTATAAAATGTTGTACTAATAACGGTTAATGGTCTTGAAAGGAATCCAACTTACCATTTTTTACTATTGTAAGCACTCAACTTTCAATTTTTTTTATTAAATTCAAAACGTCTTTTGACCTTCCTATTGCAGGCATCGTTACACGGTCTGACGTAGCACAAATTAACCATGTAATGATCCGTTAAATGAGGGCAATTCAGTCAATTCATTCTACTTCATCATCTTTATCTAATTTATTTTTGTACTTCAACAGAAACCAACTATCATTATCATATTGGTGCTAAAGATTGCGCATCTGATACTTGGTATGACTTTTGGAATTGCGTATTTGTAGAGAATATGATCTAAGGCACTTTATTGAGGATGGTGTGGGTTTGGATGAAGATGAAGAGGGGTAAAGTGACGAAAATGCCCTCACATAAGAGACACATTTGAGGCTTAGGTTAACTAAATTGTGTCTATGTCAATGTTTTGAAACCCGGGTTTGGGATCGACCCGGCCGAGTCACCTGGTCAGCGGGTCACCGGGTCAACCGGTTCGACCGCTGGGTCAACCCGGTTAGACCCGGTTTTATGCACATTTTCAAAAATCCATTTTNAAAAAAAAAAAAAAAAAAAAAAAAAAAAAAAAAAAAAATCGAAACCCGGCCGGGTTTCAAAACCCGGGTTGACCCGGGTCACTCAAAACCCGGCGGGTCTAACCGGTTGACCCGGTTTTAGAAACCCGGGTTTTTTTTACCCGTTTTTACCGGTCCAACCGGTTGACCCGGCCGGGTCGACCCGAGTTTGAAAACATTGGTCTATGTCATCTAATCATTTTAATGATACATACAATGTATGAATAATTGACAAGTTTATGCATTAAATAAGAAAATTAAAAGTTAGTGCTTAGAATAATAAAAAATGATAAGTTGATTTTTTTTAAATCATTAACCCTACCAATGAATGCCAAAAGTAGGGCTGTAAACGAACTGGACGAACACGAACGAAGCTTTATTTATGTTCGTTCGTTTAATTTTAACCGGATAAATAAACGGACACGAACACTTAAACGAACGAATGTTCTTGTCATGTTCGTTTATTAAAAAAAATGATTTGTTAATGTTCGTTCATTAAGACACTAAACGAACATAAACAATCGAACTTAAATGAACATAAATAAACAAATTTAAACTTATTAAATTATGTACAATATTTATAAGTTTTGTTTTCCTTAAACATATCAATTTTAAAATTATACACTTAAAAAATATGATATACAAACATAAATAAATAAATGAATATAAACGAACGTTAACGAACGCATAATCGGACGTTCACAAACATAAATGAATGGAGGTGACTTTATGTCCATGTTCGTTCATTTAACTAAACGAACGTAAAATATTATTCATGTTTGTTCATTTAATAAATAAATAAACATAAACGACCTTTTTACAGAACGGTTCATGCAATGTTCACTAAACGTTCAGTTCGTTTACAGCCCTAGCCAAAAGTCAATATCACAAAAAAAAAAAAAAAAAAAAAAAAAAAAAAAAAAAAAAAAAAAAAAAAAAAAAAAAAAAAAAAAAAAAAAAAAAAAAAAAAAAAAAATCTCCGTTATAAAGACCCAACACTATGTTATACTTTTAAAATGGTTCATAATTGATTCATGTCATTAATTGTTAAACCTTTTGATTGTATAAGCATATTTCCACTATGTATAAACTTCTTATAAAGCTTTATAAATATCACATATATCGTTAATGCATTAAATAACGATGTTTACTATGAAGCTTNATACTAATCCAAAATGAATGAACCTAAACATAAAAATGCAGTAAATAGCACAAGCTTTCAGTGCCATTTAAAACAAAAAATAACCTTAAGGTTCAAGCACAGGGGTCCTAAACTCCTTAATCATGCTAAGCCCTTTGGATATCAGAACCGAATTCAATCTAATAAGTGGAAACTAATCACAAATATGGGTGAATATACACCATAAGAAAGTCATATCAAACAAAAATAGCACCTTAATAATGGGAAAAAAAATAAATAAAGAGTCAAAATTTAAAAAAAAAAAAAAAAAAAAAAAAAAATCCAAACCCGGCCGGGTTTCAAAACCCGGGTTGACCCGGGTCACTCAAAACCCGGCGGGTCTAACCGGTTGACCCGGTTTTAGAAACCCGGGTTTTTTTGACCCGTTTTTTGACCGGGTACCGGTCCAACCGGTTGACCCGGCCGGGTCGACCCGGGTTTGAAAACATTGATTATTAGCTTCATGTTATTAGAGTCAACATGATGTTGGAAGATATGCAAGGTTTCATATATAGCCAAAACAAACCATGTTTAGGGTGCTCACAAGAAGCATCGTTGTCCTTTTTATTGTGCCTAAGAAATGCATCAAAAGTCATAAAGCATGCCTAAGAAATGCACTGTGTGGAATTCCTATAGAAGCATTATTCGTGGATGAACCGAGTATAGATAAGCACGGGCCTAGAAGTTATGTAGAGATCATGAAATTCATAATCAAAATCATATTCATGTTATGTACAAGTATTAAGACGACTAAAAAGTCGTACAATTCATGTCATGTGCAAGTACTAAGGACGACTACAAGTAATAACAATTATGTCATGTTGTTTACTATTATGTTCAAGTATAATTGCAAGTATTACTTATATGTTCCGTTCACTCACTAGTCGTAAGGATTTACCGTTCTCAGTTCATGTTTTATATAGGTAAAAGAAGATAAGTGTTGAGGGGCTTGTAGATTGTATTAGAAGTGTATTTTGGGAGAAAATGGTAACGCTCAGTATAGGTGACGAGCGACCATTACTCGCACTTTGATATTGCTTTTAACGCCCCTTGGCCTTATAAGGGCTTTGGCCGACAGCCGGGCACTCTGGTCGGCGGCTAAATGCAGCAAAAGGTTTTGTCATTTTGTAAATGGTGTAGAAAATGAACCGGACATCAGTGGTCACCTGTCGTCGGAAAGGTAATTAAGTCTAGTTTCATAATAAAATACTTTCAAGGTTTGAAATTTAATTGAAATATAAAAGTATGTAACATAAGTTTACTTTCGAATCATGTTATGTTTCAAAAATAAAAATCAATCATGTCTTGGGCGTTTCACACAATGATAGATATCCCTATGAGACTTGCACTCTTTTTCCTTCTCCAAGGTTTTTCACACTGAGTTTTATTTGGGAAGGTTTTTTAACGAGGCAATCTATTGGGATGTTCTGTATTTGCTTCTTGAAGGCTGTTGGTGATTACCTGGATTTTCTGGATTTGGATGCTTTGTTATTTCATTGGTTAGATGAAGCTTTGGTACTTCTACATGATTTTGGCTGCATAAATTTTCATTTGTATTTGTCAGCTTTGGTTTGTTATTAGTTGTTGGGCCTGTCCAACAGTGTCAGTGTATTTAGCTTGGGCTTGTCCAATGCTTGTATTTGTTTCCAAGTCAAGAATTTAGCTCTTTAGGGATTTGTCCTAATTAGTCTTTTCTTGGGTTTTCTTTGTAAATAACTTTCATTTTATTTACTTATATTATTTTGTACAAAAAAAATAATAAAATAATAATAATAAAAAAAATAAAATAAAAAAATTGTAAGTTGGCCTCTCTAAAATTGAGTTGCGATCCCTTGAAAAGTGAAAAAGATTAAAAAGTCTAGAAAGCCTATAATTTAGTGTCATGTGTCCCCCACCCACTCCCTCCCTTTTTTCTTTAATATTTTCGGTTAGAGTGCATTTTGGTCATTTGACCCGTTTTTTTAATTCCACCTTAAATTTCAAACGCACATTACTCTCAAACGACAAACTTTTAGAAAAAACCGATTTCACCAAAATTTTTAAAATTTAATCCTTTTTAATTTGGTATAAATCTTTTTAATTTTTTCAAAATTTTTTGACATATTCATTGGATCATGATTTTCTTGATGTTTTTGCTATTTTCGACCCTATTTTTTACCTTAAAAATTGCTGAATCATAAATTACTTAAAACACGAAAGTTGTAGATTTTGATTCACTCTTTACACGTGTTTTTGAATCACTCAAATCCTATGTCATATGAGTAAGATATCACACGTTAAATATGGTATTTTACTCATATTTATTGCACACAAAGTATTTGATGAAATGTCTAGCTTAGATTTTTAGTGTTAAAATTGAGCTAAATGCACTAACTGATGAACCTATAACCTAACTGATGAACAATACATAATTTAACTGATGAACAAAACATAATCTAATTGATGAACCTATAACCTAACTGATGAACCTATAACGTAACTGATGAACGATACATAATTTAATTGATGAACGATACATAATCTAACTGATGAACCTATAACCTAACTGATGAACAATACATAATTTAACTGATGAACAAAACATAATCTAACTGATGAACCTGTAACCTAACTAATGAACCTATAACTGATGAACCTATAACCTATAACCTAACTGATGAACAATGCATAATTTAACTGATGAACAAAAACATAATATAGCTGATGAACCTAATAACCTAACTGATGAACCTAATAACCTAACTGATGAACCTAATAACGTAACTGATGAACTAAATGTATATTTAAAAATAATAATGATTAAAAAACATCACTTTTTGAATGTTACATTAATAAAATTATTAATAATGCGTTGTGAGACAAAAATTAGAGCATTTAACGCAATTTTAATACTAAAAACATAAGCTAGACATTTCATCAAACACCTTGTGTGCAACAAATATGACTAAAACGTCATCTTTAACGTGCGATATCTCACTCATATCATATCGGATTTGAGTGATTCAAATTTCTGGGTAAAGAGTGAATCAAAATCTACAACTTTCGTGTTTTAAGTATTTTATGATTCGGCAATTTTCAAGGTAAAAAATAGGGTCGAAAATAGCAAAAACATCAAGAAAATCATGACCCAATGAATATGTCAAAAAAAAGTTTCGAAAAAATTAAAAAGATTTATACCAAATTAAAGAGAATCAAATTTTAAAATTTTTGGTGAAATCGGTTTTTTCTAAAAGTTTGTCGTTTAAGAGATATATGCGTTTGAAAATTGAGGTGGAAAAGAAAAACGGGTCAAAAGACTATATTAGCCCTGGGCGGATTTTATGTATAACTAACTAGCTTCCCAGGCCGCCGATGGGGCCGGATTGTTTTAAGATTTTTTTTCTAACAACAAATTAAATATAGTACAATGTTTTTAGTGAAACAGCGATTAAACAATGGTAGATTGCAAGAGAGTTTCGTTGTATATCATTTGAGTACGTATGGTTACTGTGCATATAATAATAAAATTTCGGCGTAATTGTTATAAAGTTTCATAAGTCAAACTTCCGCAATTACATTCAAACTGTTTATTGTATTTCATATGACATTGCTTTATGGGGACCGGGTTTACAGATGAAATTAACAACCATGGGCTTGGACAAAGCGAACATCAAATTATTATAAACATTTATAATTTATAATAGACAATAGTTAAAAGTTATGAAAGAAACCAAAGTTATTGACCATAAA
>LBNU01007328.1:6761-22330 GCA_014162995.1 Artemisia annua
ATAGTTCCTGGGGTTATTTCGTTATACCACACTTTGGCATCTCCGGCGAGTGATGATGGAAAAAGTTTGAGCTTACTAGCATCGACATTGGTATCTCCATAACGAAACATGCCACAAATTTCAATGAATCCGGCAATGTGTTTATGCGGATCGGCCCGCGAACGGCCATTGAATTGACGGTCTTTGATCATAGAAAGATGGTGACCTTTAACGGTAAAGTTTTCACCAAGGTTGGCAACAACAATAGCAGCTCCAGGAGTGGGTGCTACGGTTCGATTGGCGGCCCACATGGGTTGATCGTCAACCATGGGTATTGGTTTAAAAAGATCAGAAATGGGATGTTCTTCGGAAAGATTATCAAACCAATTAAGAATAGATGAAGATCTGTTCTTACGAAACAAACTTTTGGGATCGGATAAAGGTGTACTAAGCTTTTTAGTAGTGGAACGAGTGTTCATACAATTACCAAGAGAATCGAGGCAATTTCCTAAACAAAAGAACAAAGAAAAATAAAATTTTTTGAAAACAAAAAGGCTAACCGATCGGTTGGTTGCTACGGTAAATTTTAAAAACTAGCAATCCGATCGGTTGGATGCAAATCCGATCGGATGGAGACTTCTGGAAATTTTTTTTTATTTTAGAAAACGAACACGGAAAGAAACGGACTTTTAAAACTTAAAAGAAACACGATCAAAATCCCCGGCAGCGGCGCCAAAAACTTGATGTGTCGATTATGAGTGCAAGTTTTAAATTTATTAGGATGAATTACCGAATCTAGAAACAACACATACGAGCAAGTGAACTCGTCCGTTATAGCAAGATATTATGGTAAGTCGGGATCGTTCGCAGGGATTTGTGAGTGAATCAAAATATAAGTCTAAAAGTAAATCTCTAACACGAGCAAATAAGATAATAAGCAAATTCAATAATTTAAAAACTACACTTGCTTAGACTAGTTTTCTACTTAATGACACGCATGATTGTGATAACTTTTGATAACATGTTGGTTATGATAATTAGATGGTGGTCTAATCTATTGTTTCTACAAGTTAAACCTTCGTCAAGATTTTAGTTCATAAAAACAAGCTTTAAGTTTAAACCAATCAATTCAAGATCAATCCAAGGTTCATAAGGTATGGTGACTATCTTAAACACAAGAACAATCTCTTATTATAAATCAAATACTCTTAGGAAATGGTCAATACAAAAGGTAACCCATTCATAGACAAAAAGGTTACAATTGCTCATAAACATCTACACTTTCGTCCAACTAGAGGTTTACAAACAATCCGATTTGATGTTATAAAAGCATTCTTATTACAATCATACTTCTTGTTTCTTTGTTTAGTCAAGAATAATTATGGTGAAAAACAATCATTCATAGACAAATGATTATAACTAGTTGAATAATAACAAATCTTTCGACCCTTGAAACTATTATCAATTGGTTAAACTTGGCTCAACAAATATGAAACTTAAGGTACAATTGGTTCTTAGGATTGACTTGAAATTGAATTAAAACATGTTATCACAATCATAACTATCACTAAGCATAAAACATCATCAAAGCAAGTGTAAAAAGGCTACTAGCTACTCATAGCAAACATGCAAACGAACTTAGAATATTGAACATTAGAATCCATGGTTTTAAGTCTTACAATGCTTTGAAATTGATAACAAATGACAAGGTATTGATAACCTAAGTATTGGTGATGATTTCTTGAGATTTTGGCTTCCAAATGTTGCTTCCTTGGACCTCCAAAGTTTCCTGGTTCTTTCTGCACGAATTTGGTTCTTTGAGAGCTAGTTGATGATAGTAAATGTGAGTAGTAATGAGAGTAAATGGTATCTTCAATTGTGTGTTCAATGGTCTCCCCCTTTGAGTACTTCTAGTCTTGTAATATACTCCTCACAATGAATAGGGACTTAAATGCTGGAGCTTGGACAACAAGATACTGAGAAGAGCCTAGAACAATGGGACAAAAGACCAAAATTCGTGCACAAAAATATTCTGCAACCAACCTGTAACATCCATCCGATCGGATGCGGGTTGGCTCCGATCGGATGGAGCTGACCATTACTGCTATCCGATCGGTTATAGTCCAACCGATCGGATGGTAGATACTGCATGCTTTTGACTTTGACTTTTCTTGCGTAGTTCTTTATGCACTATCCAAACTTGATTAACTCTGAACTTGGAACTTTGAAGTGACAAAAACTTAGGTTCTCCTTTATGAAATGCGTAACAGATTGGACTTTGAACTCAGGAATCTTCGTGTAATCGTATATACTTCATTTTCTTCACTTTTTCTCCGTTTTTCCTGCATTTGGCTGCATATGCTACACAAACATACTTTGATACGATTTAGTGGGAAAAGCATATAAAAATAACCAAATAACATATACAAAAACACTAATAACGCTTCTAAAAACATGTTCACTTTGAGCGTTATCAGACACGACAAAAATTTCACTCCGATGCCGAACACTGCATTTATGCTCTAACCGTTTGTCAAGAAGAACCCAAAAACATTAAGGAAGCTCTCACTTACGACAACTGGATTGAATCAATGTAAGAGGAACTTGAACAATTCAAACGCCTTGAAGTATGGGAATTAGTTGAACGTCCGGATGGAGTTTATGTCATTGGGCTAAAATGGATTTGGAAAAACAAGTTAGACGCAGAAGGCACGGTTATTCGTAACAAATCGTGTTTGGTAGCTAAAGGATACACTCAGGAAGAAGGAATTGACTTTGAGGAATCTTTCGCACCAGTGGCTAGACTTGAAGCTGTTCGAATATTTCTAGCATACGCTGCTCACAAAAATATGGTCGTTTATCAAATGGATGTGAAAACTGCATTTCTGAACGGTCAATTACGTGAGGAGGTATATGTTAGTCAGCCAGAGGGATTTGTAGACCCAGAGCATCCGAATCATGTCTACAGACTTAAAAAGGCTCTCTATGGTCTCAAACAAGCCCCGAGGGCGTGGTACGATAAACTTACTGCTTTCTTGCTTCTAACTGCTTTACTAAAGGTTTATTAGATCCAACTTTGTTTATCCAAAAACACAGGGATAACGTTCTAATTGTGCAAATATACGTTGATGACATTATTTTTGCTTCTACTAATAGAAAGTACTCAAATGCTTTTGCAAAATTAATGAAACAAAATTTTGAAATGTCAATGATGGGTGAACTTACATTCTTCTTAGGACTACAAGTTCATCAGTCACCCCGTGGAATTTTCCTTAATCAGTCCAAATATGCTCTTGAGATAATTAAGAAACATGGCATGACCAGTTGTAATACTTACAATACCCCTATGGCCAGCACAACCAAATTAGATGCGGATCCAAATGGGAAACCAGTTGACCCCACAAAATACCGTAGTATTATTGGGTCACTCATGTATCTCACCGCTAGTAGACCGGATATTGTATTTGTTGTATTTATGTGCTCTCGTTATCAGTCCAGTCCTACTGAACGTCACCTCAATGAGGCTAAGAGAATCCTTCGATACGTAAAGGGAACCATTCACTTGGGGATTGGTATCCGAAGGATTCCGGTTTTGAACTAATAGCTTTTTTAGACGCTGATCATGCAGGGTGTATAGACACACGCAAAAGTACTTCTGGTGGTTTGCAGTTTCTTGGAGATAAACTTGTGTCTTGGCAATCAAAGAAGCAGGATTGCACTTCATTATCGTCAACAGAAGCTGAATATGTAGCCATGTCTGCCTACTGTGCACAAGTCATTTGGATGCGTACACAGCTAATGGACTACGGTTACTTATTCAACAAGATTTCGATGTACTGTGATTCGAAAAATGCGATAGCAATCTCATGCAACACGGTTCTGCATACAAAGTCTAAGTACATTGATCTCCGTTATCACTTCATCAAGGAGCATGTTGAAAAAGGTACAATTGAGTTATACTTTGTGGGTACTGAATACCAACTGGCCGACTTGTTCACAAAACCTTTACCTCCTTCACGGTTTGCTGAACTAGGCCGGATTGGTATGCGGTGTTTGACTCCAGATGATTTAAAATCTTTTCTTGAAAACAATTAACTGGGTCAAATACCAAAACCTTTTTGTAAATATTTATCAAAAGTAAAAGACAAAATAGAAAAATTTCAAAAATACCAAAAAGATTTTACATTTTTTATCTTACGTTTTATTTTTCCGTTTTCAAATGCAAGTACACTATCTCAATCAACACTTTGGCTTCTCAAAATTTTCTCAAATTTATAACCAAGTGTTGAGGGGGAGTAAATGTTCTTCAAAATTTAAAAATCTTGTTTAAACAAGTGCACTTGCATATTTCAAAAATATGATGTTGTCAAAAATAATGGTGGAATTTCACGAATTATCCCTAGTTTTGTCAATTTAAATATTTCGTTTAATTCCTTAGGCCAAGAATGTTGAGAGTTGCTAACGGTCGTTATCCTAAAATAGTTAAATACTAAAGTTTAGGACTAACGAAGGATGTTAAGTAGTCTAGGGACCAGTTTTGCCAAATTCTCAAAGAATTTTCATTTTAACAAAAACAAACAAACACCCCCGTTTTTTTTCATAACACAAAATCAAAAACAAACACCCTCTTAATATATCAAACGGCCAAAATCTAAAACACAAATCCGTGCTCAAATCCTTCAATCCGTAAGTGTTTAAATGATCTTTAGTCTAATCTAAAACATGGTTTTTAATGAATTATGTTTTTAATGGCTAGATTTTTCTTAATTTCGATTTGAAGAACTAGGGTTTGCGTAGGTTTCGTAATCACTAAATTCTGGTGTTTTTTGTTTGATTTTCATAGGGCTTTTGTTGCCATGAATGTTCCAATCATGTTAGAATCCATTAATCATAACATATAACACGTTTTAGTTGATTTTGATTTCTAGGGTTTCGTATGAATTGGGTTTTCGAGATTCTGTGATGTTTTGTTTGATTTTAGTGATGGGATATGTTTGTTAGAGTATCTTTATCATGCGTATACTTGTTAATTGCATCAAAATTCTTGTATACGTGATTTAGATAATTAGGGTTTATGTTCATAATTGGGCATTTTCATGTTTATGTTCTTTGGGTCAATTACATGGTTCGAAAGTGTGCTAATGAATGCTTATTGATGTTTTTCATTGAACTTGCAACATATATACACGTATTCTGTTTTCTCGATAACTTAGGGTATCTTTAATGTTTTCGAAAATTTGTGAGTTGAATTGAAATGTGATTTTAACTGCTGTTTTGTACTCATTTCATCAGGTATTCATTCAAAGGATCAAATTCTTCCAAGAAAACGTATGTCATCGAGATCTCGAAAATTCTTGTATAAGAATTTTCAAAAACTGTGACTTATCGAGATCACTTGACTTTTTTATCGAGATCACTTGATAAATTATCGAGAACTCTCTGTAACTAAGTTATCGAGAACTCTTGATAAATTATCTAGAAGTCTTGATAAGAATTATCGAGATCATCTTGGTTTCGAGAAATTTTCTTGTTATCGAGAAGATTCAGATTATGTGTTATCGAGAACACATATACTTTGAGTTTTCGAGAACCTTTGGTTTTCAAAGTTATTGAGAACACTCCTAGTGGAACTTATCGAGAAGACGGTTAAACAAGAGTTATCAAGAACACAGTATTTGAAAGTTATCGAGAACACTATCTGCAATATTATCGAGAACATACTTAGACATTTTGCAAGAATTTTCGTTTCTTTTGTAAATTTTCTAAAACATGTCTAAGGAAGAAAACTTCAAGAATTTGTGTGTTATTTGTATTGCATTCATGCATTCTTAACTTGTGGATGTGTGTTTTCATATATATGTATTTCTAAGATTTGAATTGTAATTTTATGTATTATGAATGTTTTTGCATTATATCTTAGTTAATATGTGTAAAACAACTTATGTGACCACATCTCTCTCGTTAATCAATTGGACCTTAATTGCAACATGTAACATGTATGTCTATGTATTTCAAACATGTACGTGAACTAATGACTAACAAATTTGGATGTTTGATTTCATGACAATACATTTACAGAAAACAATGGCTGAACACAACGAAAATGTTCCCGAACAAACTCTTCCATTGCTTACACTCGGTGAAATTGTCCCGTCTGACTACAACATCACCATTGGCCAAAACAATCCACGAATTGACTTCAACAAACTTGAATTCCAGAAGATTCGTGCAAGATTGTTAAAGACATTCTACTGGCTCATCCCTGCAAGTCTATGCTCACCAAATCCACATCAGTCCCAATCTTCTACATTCATCAGTTCTGGTACACAGCTCAGGCCAACTTGGATGATGAATCCTTCAATGTTACATTGGATCGTCAAGTCAACACCGTGGATCTGGATGTCCTAAGAACCGTTCTTATGCTCCCTACACCTAAAGAATTTTGTCCCATGTTAACTGAACTTGAAATCCTGGATTACCTCATTGATCTAGGATACGATGTTCAAGATGAACTACCACTCATCAGGCTCTCAAGGTTCAACGTCAAGTATCTACCACAACCATGGAGAACATTCTACATGTTGATAGTGAGATCTATTTCAGGCAGAAAAAGTGGTCATGAACATCCACGACTAGAGCATCTGCAAGTATTTTGGGGAATGATGAGCATGCAACCAATCAACTTTTCCAGTTCAATAATGAGCGACATAATCCATCACATCCCTATAGATCGTGAAAGGAGTTTGATTCCGTTCGTTAGATTCACAAAGATGCTGATTGAGCATTTCTGTGGCAACACACCAGACTACCTCAAAAGAATGCATGATCCTACTGAACCAAAAGACATATACATCAAAGACTTCAAGATTGCTTTTGTCAAAACCATCAAGTTCACGACAAGGACAAAGGGAATGAGGATTCTAGACTACTTCCTAGATGACAAGATTCGAAAGACACAAAATTACAAAATCTACGACAAAGCTTTTCAACCTGGGAAAGTGGGTTACACTGGTGATGACGACGAGTCTACTGCTAAGATGGAGACACGTAGAAAAAGAGGTGGAAAGTCTGGAAGCACCAGTAGCACTACGACTTCACAACAAACAAAGTCTACCACAAAGCCTACTACCCGTCCTAGAAGGAAAGTCACTCAAAAGCCATCAATCCAAGATGAACCAACACCATCACCTTCTGAAAGCGAATCAGAGTTTGAATCCGAATCAGATGAAGAAGAAGATTTTGAAAGAAGGGTAAGACTAGATGAAGAGGAGTTCCCCGAGCTGGAATTGGCAAAGAAAATAAGCATGGGAACTCTACATCAGGGACAAAGGAAAAGCAAAGGGATTACCATCAATGAACCTAGTGGTGGTGCATATGATGAAGAAGAAGATGAACCAGCTGCTGAACCCTTGGTCGATAAACGAAAGCTGAAAAGCATCATTGTCGACACAAGAGCAGAAGAGAAGCAGCATCAAAAGGAACTTAAAGAAGTTNAAAACTAAGTGGTTGTGAAACTTATATGGAGACAAGTGTGTTTACTTAGATTTCCTTACTCCCTAACTATCTTTTACCGGTTGGTTAGTGTGTATTAATTGCGTGGATGACGGGTGTATTCCTTAATACCATTCGTGGGGTGGCGTACGTACTTCCCCAACTTTATAAGCTCCTACTTCACTCCTATGTCGAGCCGGCTAAGAAGCTCCTAACATGGGATCATTAGAATTCGCTCATGTATTAAATATAACCATAATAACCTAGTACGCATTGGTTCATGTTTCTTAAGACGTTCAAGCAAGTTACCGTATAGGAGGTTAGCCAGTTTTCTTAAGCCTAACATCAATAAACAATCATCCAATACAATTAATAACACACCAACAACCAATAATCAATAGTTAGGATTCATTAGATCTAAGCAAACACAAGATAAATCTAGCCTAGCATGTTAATTGAAAGACAAGCATAAGATATAATTAACCAACACATAGACATATTGATTAATTTGAAGGGAGACTTATCTTTAATTGAACATGGAAGAATCAAGGGTGAAAACCCCTTGAAAAAGATGATAAAATCGTCTAGGGTTTGTTCCTAAAAAGTTCCACACTATGAATGAAAAATAGAAAAGTATATATAGAAAATACATTCTGACGGCGTCAGGTTATAGGCTCTGACGCCTTCAGCTCGCCGCCATTAGGGTTCTCGGATCACCTAGATCCATCTCTGACGCCGTCACGTACAAAACTGATCTGGGCCGTCTCTCTTTAACTTAACACATGACGGCCTAGGATCCATAACACCTGACGCCGTCAGGTATTATTTTCACATTTTCTTCTTAGGGCGTCACGTATAGTCAGAATCCACTCCTTTGTCTTGGTTGGCTGACGGCGTCACCTTGTGACTCTGACGCCGTCAGGAAGGATTTCCAGCATTCTTTTGAGACTTTATCTTTTTCTTCACTTTATGCTCCAAAAACGTCCAAAATGAGGTGTTTTCCAGAATTCTTCTCAAAAGTACCTAAAATGACAAAATGAACGATTTAAGGCAACATTTGATCATATTAACACGAATTAGGGCTTAAATGACCCCCTAAAATGGGTACACTTTTCACCTCATCACTACTGAACCAAAAGACATCTACAACAAAGACTTCAAGATTGCTTTTGTCAAAACCATCAAGTTCACAACAAGGACAAAGGGAATGAGGATTCCAGACTACTTCCTAGATGACAAGATTCGAAAGATACAAAATTACAAAATCTACGACAAAGCTTTTCAACCTGGGAAAGTGGGTTACACTGGTGATGACGACGAGTCTACTGCTAAGATGGAGACACGTAGCAAAAGAGGTGGAAAGTCTGGAAGCACCAGTAGCACTACGACTTCACAACAAACAAAGTCTACCACAAAGCCTACTACCCGTCCTAGAAGGAAAGTCACTCAAAAGCCATCAATCCAAGATGAACCAACACCATCACCTTCTAAAAGCGAATCAGAGTTTGAATCAGAATCAGATGAAGAAGAAGATTTTGAAAGAAGGGTAAGACTAGATGAAGAGGAGTTCCCCGAGCTCGATGGCAAAGAAAATAAGCATGGGAACTCTACATCAGGGACAAAGGAAAAGGAAAGGGATTACCATCAATGAACCGAGTGGTGGTGCATATGATGAAGAAGAAGATGAACCAGCTGCTGAACCCTTGGTCGATAAACGAAAGCTGAAAAGCATCATTGTCGACACAAGAGCAGAAGAGAAGCAGCATCAAAAGGAACTTAAAGAAGCTGCACTCCTCAATCTCCTTCATCCACAACCTCATCAACAACCGTTGAATCAACCTGCACAAGAGGGTGGTTCAAGTAGCACTCTGATAACTCCTTCAACAACCGTGACACCAACTTTGGAAGAAGAAAAAGATCCAGAAGGAAATGTTATCATGAAAGAAGCTACTGAGGAAAATGTGGAAAACTCTCAAAAGCAAAAGGAGGATTCAGAGTTCATTACACCTGAATTCATTGCTCAGATGGAGAAAGAAGAGCAACTGAATAAGAAGGCTAGTGAGGAGACGGAAAGATTGCTTCAGGAAGAACATCCAATAGAACAAAAGTTAGATGAACAAGAGGAAGAGCAATACTTTGACCCCGACACATATATCAACTCACCTCCACATTCACTTCATCAACAGTCAGCTTCAGAGGACCCTCCAATTCCCAAAGGTTCTCCTCCAAAGGATCCCACTCCTCCTCCATCTGAAACGGCCAATGAATCATCATCAACATCATCATCACACTACTCATCACCACCATCATCTGAAACAACATCTAAGCACAAGTCAATCAAAAGAAAGGCAAGCTCATCAATCACCACAGCATCACAAAGACTCAAGCAAGCTGTTGCTTTGGCAAGAAAGAAGAAAGGCACACAATCACATGGTAGAGATCTTCAAGGACAAGTTCAACAACTGACAACTCTGGTTACACAATTGACACAACACGTCAAGGATCTCCAAGAGTCAACAGCTCTAGTTGACAGGTTCTTGCAAACAGACATGAGTGTAATGATCAAGTCGTACACTGAAGAATATCTCAACGACAACCTTGTTGCAATCACCACTCCGACAGTGTCAGATCTTCTCCAACAGATTCAAACAGAGTTGAATACCAGGATCAATGATGAGGTGAAAAGTGTACCCGTTTTAGGGGGTCATTTAAGCCCTAATTCGAGTTAATATGATCAAATATTGCCCTAAATCGTTCCTTTTGTCATTTTAGGTACTTTTGAGAAGAATTCTAGAAAACACATCATTTTGGACGTTTTTGGAGCATAAAGTGAAGAAAACGACAAAGTTTCAAAAGAATGCTGGAAATCCTTCCTGACGGCGTCAGAGTCACAAGGTGACGCCGTCAGCCAACCAAGACAAAGGAGTGGAATCAGATTACACTAGACGCCCTAAGAAGAAAATGAGATGTTTACACCTGACGGCGTCAAGTGTTAACAATCCTAGGCCGTCAGGTGTAATGTTAAAGAGAGACGGCCCAGAGCACGTTTACAAGTGATGGCGTCAGAAGTAGATCTAGGCCATCCAAGAACCGTAATGGCGGCGAGCTGACGGCGTCAGCACCTAAAGCCTGACGCTGTCAGAGTGTATTTTCTATATATACTTTTCTATTTTTCATTCATTAGTGTGCAAGTTTTGGGAACAAACCCTAGACGACTTTGACAGCTTTTTCAAGGGTTTTCACCCTTGATTCTCCCATGTTCAATTAAAGATAAGTCTCCATTCAAATTAATCAATATGTCTATGTGTTGGTTAATTATATCTTATGCTTGTCTTTCAATTAACATGCTATGCTAGATTTATCTTGTGTTTGCTTAGATCTAATGAAACCTAACTATTGATTATTGGTTGTTGGTGTGTTATTAATTGTATTGGATGATTGTTTATCGATGTTAGGCTTAAGAAAACTGGCCAACCTCCTATATGGTAACGTGCTTGAACATCTTAAGAAACATGAACCAATGCGTACTAGGTTTTTATGGTTGTATTTAATGCATGAGCAAATTCTAATGATCCCATGTTAGGAGCTTCTAGCAGGCTCGACATAGGAGTGAAGTAGGAGCTTATAGAGTTGGGGAAGTACGTACGCCACCCCACGAATGGTATTAAGGAATACACCCGTCATCCATGCAATTAATACACACTAACCAACCGGTAAAAGATAGTTAGGGAGTAAGGAAATCTAAGTAAACACATTTGTCTCCATATAAGTTTCACAACCACTTAGCTTTAGTCATTTTATTTTATTTGCAATAGTAGTTTTTGGGTTAGTTGGCTAGCAACTAATTCCGCCCAATCCTTCAAAGCCGAGATTTTACTTGCTTTCATAAAATATAAAAATACAAAAATAATCATCCCTCATCCTTAGACCTATTAGAGTAGTTTTTCATACCTAACGAACACTATTCCCTGTGGAGAATGATCAATTCCCCCGTACTTACCACTACACTATACTACATCGGTCAGGTACACTGCTTTGTGTTTATTTAGTTGTTTGTTTGATTTTATTTGCTTCCGTATGTATGTTATTTTTCTTGTTATTGATTCATGTTTCAAAAACTAACTTGTGAAAATGCTTTATTTTGTTTTTAACTTCGTCTTAACTACATATAAAGGTATTTTGCAAAAGATAAGTGTAACGGAAATCTAAATCAGTTTATAAGAACGGATGAACATGAATCATAACAATGTAAATTAACATGCATATTAGTACTTGTTTGAGTCAAATGCTTGTATCGAGTCATAATGATATTTTTGCAGGAATTCTTGGAAGTAAGGTATAGTTTTTCCAGAAATNAACCGCACCAACTAATCTTACAACCGAGCAACTACAAGCCTTGTTAGCTGCTAAACTTCGAGATAAAGAGGAAAAGACTCCAGAAGAATCAGCAATGTTTGAGGCATTGAAAGTTATTGCCTCAAAAGAATCATGCAAAGAAGCGGCTGGGAAACATAAAAGATCAAGAAAAGATGATGATCCTGATTCCGAGTCCAAACGCAAGAAATCAAGGACTACCAAAGAACCATCATCTTCACAGAAACCACCAACCAAATCTTCCAAAGCTCCAGCAACACAACAACAAGCACCAGCCTCTGGATCCGGTCCAACACATGCAGAAGAACCATTCATGCTTCAACTAGTTGACACTCAGGAAGAACCCGAAACATCCATTCCTGAATCAAACATTCCTGAATCACAAGCTGGACCATCATCAACATCAAAGACTAAGGAGAAAGGAAAGTCTACAAACTCAAAGAAGAAGAAGAAGAGGTCAAAACCATTCTCATGGTTAGATGTAGATGAAGCTCCAAAAGCTGATTGGTTTACAGAGATGATCAAGTCACAACCTCCACTTGAAGCCGAAGAACCACTACGGGAAACACTTTGCAATACGCCCAAAGTATCATGACGGGTCTTCAAGTTGAGACGATGACTAAAACTGAATTACGAAGGATCAACCGTGAAGCTCTGGACTTTCTAAAGAAGCAATCGGGAAACAACGTTGAACTCCAATATCACATGGAGAACATTGCTTGTGCCTTATCTGGTTCGTTCAACTGGCTGAACCCTGAAGCCAAATACGATGCCCACTCCAAGCACAACGAGCCCTACTTCACCGATTGGACAAAGCCACTACCTCTACAAGGATTTCCAGAAAAACCTAAGATTCCCTACCGATTCTTCTTCAACAACGATCTCAAGTACCTTCAACATGCCCATGAAACCTCTAAAGAAAGATATGCTTCTTCACTGACGATGTCAGTCCCTGCTGCCAGATATGAACTGCCATCCATTGAAGAAACAACACCGATCTTCAGCGACTCCGTTGTTACCTACTACAGAGAAGCTCTTCTTGGAATTCAACACTGGCGAGATCAACGTAAACTTGGCTACACTCACAGATTGCATCTGACGTCAAGTGAAAACGTGAAGCACAACTCTCGAATTGTTGCAATCATGGAAATCTTAGAGTCGCGAAGATTCAACTACACTTTCATGAAAGAGATTGTCGTCAAGAGGCAAGATGAAAAGGAGTACAAGTTTTGTGAAGCAGACTTCCCTGATCTCAACTTGAATGACATAGAAGACATGTACTTGGAAAAGGTTCAAGGAAAGATGCTGTGTTTTCCAAAGTCAACTCAGTACAACTTCATTGCATCTCTACTTCTCTACATCAGACGACGAATAGTTCAAGAAAGAGTGGAAGATCTTCAGCTGGGCGTTGAAAGTTATCAGAATAAGCTTAACCTAACCAAATCACAACTCACATTTCCTGGAATTCAAGAATCGTCACAGTATACGCTCATACAGAAACCGTCATTTGGAATCACCTACCTCAACAAGAAGAACAAACTGTGCTACATGAGGTTTGATGAGATTCAGAAATTCTGTGATGACACGCTACAACGAGTTCGTGATGGGTTAGTTGAAAGATTGTTGGATGACAAGAAGCGGTTAAGCAGAGGGGAAAACACTAGGTGGAGAGCAAATCCAAGGAGGATGGTTCGAAACTTTGTTCACACGATTGAAGAAAGGTTGTATCGTCATGAGCAGATCAAGAGATTGGAAAGCTACATCGGCGTTCGACCTTCATTTCCGGTCTTGACATTCAGACGACCTGATCCTCAATTCACTGACTTTGATGCCATGCCTGCTGGTGAAACTTAGCTCCCATGTTTCTGGTATTACCATTTCAATATTTTCTTATATATTGATTGATTTGTGATTATACGGCTTGTGCACACATAACAGTGTACANAGAGATTGGAAAGCTACATCGGCGTTCGACCTTCATTTCCGGTCTTGACATTCAGACGACCTGATCCTCAATTCACTGACTTTGATGCCATGCCTGCTGGTGAAACTTAGCTCCCATGTTTCTGGTATTACCATTTCAATATTTTCTTATATATTGATTGATTTGTGATTATACGGCTTGTGCACACATAACAGTGTACAACCCGTACCTTGTACTTAAAGGACCTTGTGGTACGCTTCAGTGCTACAATCCTCTCATAAGGAGCGAAAGCGTCTTACTTTTGAGTAGAATTAACAACCTTTCATGATTTCTACAATTCCTCTCAAAAGACAAGTATTTCACCTCAATAAGTTGTCACTTGTTGTGGGGGAGTACTTGACCAAAAACATCGTTCTCAAATCTAAGAGGTCTTGTTTGATTTCTCCCCATAAGACTCAAAAAGGCATATTTAAATCAAAAAGTTTACAAAAACAACATTTGATATGCTATTTTTGAGGGGGAGAAGAAGAAAAGTGATTAAAATATGATGTCAAAAGTTCTATTTTGTGCGAGCTCGACTCAGAATTGACTCACGAATTGACGAAACAACAAATGTTAGTATTCGAAAGGATTTATCCAAGTAGAAAGTACCGTTTCGAGAAACTCTTATTAGACGTTTACTTTGACGGGTCTAACTTCCTTTTAGGAATGTTAACAACTTCAAGCTAGTTATTAGGGCTAGTTATCACCTAAAAACTGATAATGGGATCCCTTTAACTAAGCAACATAAACGTGTCCCTCGGGTACATGTCTATTAAGAGTGGATCAATTCAAAAGTGCCAACTCCTCCCGCATATGCAAATTTCTGAAAACATTCACAAGCATATGTGGAGGGGGAGTCTTTCATAAGAAATTAAAACCCTCCATGTGTTAACAAAAGCTTTATACTCATAAACACTTTGAGAGATTTTCAAATATTTGGTTCAAAGGCATCAATAGGATAGTCATGGAGTTACAAGGTGATTAAGGATAGGAATAACTGTCATATGATCCGCCAGAACCGGAGGGATCTACCCAAGGACAACACCAATAGTTAGAAATTAGAAGTCCTTAGGTATAATATGAAAAAAGGAGAAAGAAGAGGTTGAAGAATTAAAAAGAAATGAAAGAAAAATGGTGAAAAGAAATAGCCCTCCATTTGTTAAACCTTAGGTCAGACACCGGGTTCAATTCATATGCTACTGGTCGTTGCTAAGGCGACACCGGTATTGAAGAAAAAGACGTCATGGACCCAGTGACGCAATGCACCTAAACCTTCTTAGCCACTCAAGTTTCTCTCAAAAGATACTTGTTTCATTCTCACGGAGAACCCTGCATAATCTATTGACCATTACGAGTGTGTCGATATTGAAAAGGAGGTACTCTGCTCCACAGCTCCGACGACCAAAATGTGCACGTATTGAGTCTAGAGCCACTAGATACATCAAAGATCTCTTAGGAACACATAATACTTCTACACTAGTGTCTTACATCATTGGACACTAAGTGCAAACTATCGAGTCCTACGCAGATCTTAGCAATCTGCCTAGAACGTTTATGAGGGATTTACTTATGTATTTCTCGAATGATTGAACGAAAATCCTGCCAGGGTCAACATCAAACAGCCCTGACAGCAGGTCACTTTGGTGATTCCTTGTAGATTACGCTTAGTGTTTGCGATGGTCCCAAATGGTCTACAGTCGTGGGGTGATCTCCAGCGACTCACCTAATCGTGGGTGTACTTATGTATGTCTGTGTAAGC
>LBNU01007329.1:0-14668 GCA_014162995.1 Artemisia annua
TTTTTTGCGACACTGAGCACTACAACGTAACTCCTTAAAGTGATAGCTATTGTGAGCATTAAGAACCAACTTATGCGTTTATAGATCTCACATATAGCTAGATGTCCAAGTCTTAATCACTATACCATGAATGCTCAAACAAGGATCTCCAAAAGTCTTTCATCCAACCAACCCCTAGACGTTGAGATACTAAGTACACGAACCCGTAAATCGTCACTTCAAGCTCAAATAAGTAATAAACAAATGATCCCCGTAGTCACATTTCGATAACGTTTAAAATTTAGCCATGAAGTTATGTATCATGATTCTTGATCAGGATCTTTTTAAGCAAAACGTGGTGTGTTTTGAGATGTGATATATTGGTATTTATTTAATGAAACAATGAAATGAATCATGTTCTATATAAGGTGTACCAATGATATTAATGTATCGGGTGATGTGGTATTAGGGTTTATTTTAGTGATTTCATATTTTTCCCTCCAAAAAAAATGAAGTTGAAAAATTTCTCGCCCAAACTTTGAAAATCACTATGAAATGCGAGTCTAAGGTTGCACGAAAAATTTGAGTTATAAAAATTTTTACGCCAAATTTTACCGAAAAACTTGAATTTTGGCCAAAAAATTTGAATTTTTGGTCAAAATTTTCAACGTTATTCCAAATTTTGAATCTCGCGTAAAAATTGAACGTTTAAGCTCCCGTAGAAAATAAATTTTACTCAAATTTTCCCGCCAAAAATATATTTTTTTTTTCTCATACTCGTAAAGTGTAGCCCCATACTCGCTAAACATAGGATTCATACTCGCAAGAAGTTTCAGCCCATACTCGCAAGAAAGATCAGTAGATCATGAACCTTAATCACTTGTAGGGTGAACGTAAATAGTTGTGGATAGATCTATTTGGGACTGACAATCCCCGTTTGGTTTGCTAGAGGAAAGCCACCGAACACACTTTATTTGATGACATAGGTTACTGGCAAATACCTATCTTGGGGGCCTATTATTTTGCGTCATATTATTTTATATGATTGGCTGTTAATCGTTGTGTTTCATGAGTTTAAGGCAATAATGAATAATGAAATGGAAATGGAAATACGATGATTTTCAACTTGTTGGATTACATGTGATTTGCAATTAATGACTTTATCTTGTGTTCAACTGTTAATTTTAAACCTATGAATATCACTCAACTTTTGTTGACTTTTAGCATGTTTATCTCAGGAATTAAGCAAGAAGGACCATGAAGGCACGGAGTGGGCATGTAAACTGGCACGGGCTTAAATAAATGTTTTGATACATTTCAAATAAACTTGTTGTTAAATTATGAAACATCTTGATTTCTTGAATATTTGGTATTTTGAATAAAACTAAAATTTAATACGTCACTTTGTGTCATTTTCTATGATTGTGACAAAGATCCTTGAAGTAATACCTCGAAAGTCTTCCGCTGTCATTATTAAGTCTTCCGCTGTTATTGACAACTTTTGGGGGTGTTACAGATTACACAAAGTAACAACATACATGACCTCAAACGTTACATTGTATTATTGTTGAGTCAAAACTGACCAAATTATCCCTCACAAGTGTTTGAAACATTAAATCAACCTAGGTTCAAGATAGGTGTTCACGTCAGAGATCCAAACCCTTTATCTGACAGAGTCAACAAGGTAAATTAAAGAGCAAAGTTTACCTTTGACTGAATGAGCAGCACAGCTGTACATCATCAGCTATCGAAAAGACTGATAGGTGAAGACTGATAGGCGAAACACCTTGAGTGAACCTTAGAGAAGTCAAAGTGGAAGAACAACAGTCTAAAGGGACTCACTGAGTGTTTACACATCTGATGATAAATATATCAGATATGCCTTGTACCTTCTCAGCAGAGACAAAGTCTAAAATTGATTGAAAACTTTGTAACCTGATAACGGAGTCAGCTAAAACAAAGGGCAGAGAAGTGACAAAAACCCCTGAGACCTTAAGGACTAAAAATGCCCTTAGGGTTTTGATAATGACTTATCATCTTAAGCCATGTAGATCAGATACACTCAGAGTATTCCCAAGACAAAGCTAAACCTTACTTGTCTTTCAATAATAAAAAAGACTTGAATTTCAAGAAACTACGGATACCTTCAAAGTTGAACGGTTCAAGATCCTAGATAATCAACTAAACCGTGAAGCCTTTTTACCCTTCAAACTTGATCACCTCTAGAACCTTAAAAAGTATACATTGACGCTTAAAGGTTCAATCTTGTACAAACCTTTTTGAAGCTTGAACCTTGTCAAATTAAACCTCTGCAATACCAACCTTAATAAACCCTAAGACTTTTTCAAAAATCTCCAGAATCTTAAGCCTTCAAATCCCTAACCGAAATCTATTTTAAATAGAGCATACAGATTCTAAACCAACAACTTCGACCACATTGGTGAGATTCTAGATCTATGTGTCTTTGACCTACGATTCGAATTTCACAAAGATCCAACGGTTAACGAACCCACAACGTCAAATCTCTTACTGCTATGCATAAACCGATGAACCAAAAAGAAAAGAGTACTTGCTAGGATTTATACACCTTTGAGTCGACCTAGCTTCAAGAAACCAATGTCACCGTGGCTCTGATGCCACTTGTTGGGAGAAAAAATAAAAATAAAAAATATAAATAAAATAAACCTTGTAAGCTATGCAGAATATCGACCTCAAAGTGTATGTTTGGCATGGAGCAATGTGGAGCTTTTTGGAGCGATAAGCGGTGAGCAATGAGAATTTTGATTTTAGTAGTCGTTTGGCAAAGGAGCGGTGAGCTTTGCTATTTTTTATGAATGCTCATTTTTTCAATGCTTCTTTAAAATGCGGTGAGCGGTAAGCTGTGGCTACTGCTCATAGCTCACTGCTACTATTAACAAACACACCCAAAGTAACCACACATGCGACCCCAAAGGTTGCATTGTTTAATTAACGAAAATGAATAAGGAAGAATGTAGAAAGTTGCATCCCCCCTCACATCCTTTTATAGAGATGAAGGTGTACAATCCCTATGGAATTATTATTCGATAGTATTTTTCCTTGCCTTGCACACCAGACAATCCTAGTTTAAGTATAACTCTAACTCTATTTAACTAGTTACAATGAAAATCCCTATACATAGACTATGTAACGGGCTGAGATATATGCTTTCACCCATATCCTTTGTATTTAAATATTTTTTGTAGTAATACATTTGTCGGGGAAACCATTAACCCAAATATACATAGACTATTTACACTTTAGCTCACTAAGAATTGCTACTATAATATAAAAACAGGCAAATAAACTATGAAATTCTAAATCTGTATGGATTGTACTCCCTCATCTCTATAAAATAGAGGTGACGGAGGATGCTAGTTCATTAATTCTTCTTGTCACGATGTAATCGTTTATTGGTTATTAATAAAGGGCATTGGAGGGTATTTATTGTGTGCATATTGTTTCTTTCTTTTGTAGTTATATTGTGATCTTGAGGTGTCGACTTTTCTTGTTAACTCTTTGATCAATTCCGCGCTAAGATTTAGGTGTGTTGGAGGTTTTATCCAACAAAAACGATTTGCATGTGGTCCCTATGTCCCTGTAAGACAACCTAGCTACTTTTCAAGAGTTACTATGAGAGGCATAGAAAGAGGTTTGGTATAACCATCCGATGGGCAGCCTCACAAAACCAACTAGTTGCTATAATGATTTAGGACTTACTTTAGTGGTAAATACATATAGATATGTAACCTAGTTTTGTCTAATTACTACGGTATTTCATGCTCGATGCATAGGTCACCATCACTATTTTAGGCAATATGTCTTTTAATTTTGTCCATACTAATAAACGAGTTGGGCGCCGGTCCGCCGCGTTGCGGCGCGGCGTTGTTTCATGTCGTTAATTATTGCACGGTATGTTTTTTTAACGTATTACAATGAAACATAAACGAATAAAAGCTTCAGCAAATACATCAGTAACTTGCAACTTACTCAATTCAAAATATATTATGTGGCGCTTAACCCGAATATTTCAAGTAGAACAATATTTCAACTTCAGTTACCAACATTCTTTCGACATGCCTCCGATTCCTAACCACAACTCAGTCTCCGCTGCTCCTTAAAAGCTGGTGCACATGAGCTGATATTAAAGCATCTGAATATAACCCTTGTTGCAGCAACGAAACACACCTAAAACAACGAAGCAAAACTGAATGAGATGATCTGAAACACATAAGCTTTAATTTGTACAAAGATTAGTATCAAGCTAAGGCCTTTATCAAATTGCCACATAAGAGCCAACATAACAAAAGTATGTAATCTATACCAGTAACATAAGTTACAAATATTAAGTAACATAAGCTATAATTTAGTAATAAACTGGGACAGTTGATGAGTGCTCAAACACTCATCATTTTTGGTCAAATCTGAAACGCAAAACATCTGAAAACACGCAAAAATGCATCAAAATGATGAAAATACCCAAGGATCGTGTTTTATGTGTCTCAAATGCAAAATGTTTAAAAACAAATGAAAAACGAGCAAAGTTTGCAGATTTGGCAGTTTCAGTCCCTCAACTTTCAAAGATTGGCAAAAATAGTCCCTAGAGTTTAAAAATGTGGAATTTTATCATTCAAGGTCCCTGGAATATTTTAAATTATCAAAATAGGTCCTTGAATGCAAATTTGGAAAATTGGCAGTTTTGGTCCCTGAACTTTGGGAAAATTACAGAAATGGTCCTTGGGGTTTTAAAAGTGCAAAAGTGGAATTTTTGGTCCTTTGGTTTTCTAAGTTGGCAAAAGTGGTCCTTGTAATACTTTGGGGATAATTTCAATTTCAGTCCCTCAATTTTCAGAAAATTGCAAATATGGTCCTTGTGATTTCTAGTAAGCCAAATGGACCCTTGTTTACAACACACCCCAAACCAAATCCAATCCATAACAAACCAAAGCCCTTTTTATTTATCCCAATCCAAAACCATAAACACCCCTTCCCCTGGCCCAATTCCCACATCAGCCCAAACCCCAAATAATAAAAACAAATCACCCCGTTTTTATTTATCTCTTCCCCATGGTCAAACCAGTCAACCTTTTCTCCTTCCCCACGTGCACTGTACCTCTTCTCCCCTCACCTCCTCCATACCTCCACATCATATACACCAAACCTTGTCCCCTTGGTCTCAATATACATCCAAGAAGCATTAATTGCTCCCCAAAACCCTCCAAGCTACCCCCAACTACCTTTGACGAATTGGCGCCAAAAAGCAATTTTAAAGGCTGGGATGAGTTTGAGTGATCCAACGGTCCAGAAGTGAAGTGGGAAACTCTCAGAGGGGTACACAAACCCTAGAGGTTCCATATAAAAAGAAAAGGAAGCAAGGAGCAGAGTAGTGTAGTTTTTTAACTAAATTTCTTAATATTCAATTTCTTGTAAACTCTGTTTTTAGTGTAATTGTTCCTTCCAGTGTATCTCTTAGCTTTAATCTAATGTACTTCTAAGGTTTCTTAATGAAATTTCCAAGTTTCTGTTGAAATTCTAGTTTTCTATATTTTACTTGAAATTATCATTTTAGTGTAAAAGGTTTTAAAGTGTTACTTTCAAGTTCCATTAAGCTAGTTTAGGATAGTTATAAGCTTTGTAAAGCTTAGAAACCATTTAAATAGATTTCCATTGAAATTCTCAAAAATACAAAAAAAAAATAGTGTAAAATAAAGAATCAGTGTTTGATGATGAAGAAGCAATGGAGCATGATGAACTTTGGAATGGCCTGGTTTAGAACTCCATGGGGAGTGATAGGATTGTGATTATGGCCTTTGGTTCTTGTTTCTTAACTAGGAAGCACTTTGTGAGTGATTTTCCAAATTTTTGCATAATCTGCATTAATTAGTTATTGTGCTTATTTGCTGTTTGTTTCTGCTTATTTTGGCTTAATATGGTTTGGTAGATAGGTTTCAGTTCATCCTTCATGGTTACAATAAGATTTCACAAAATTTGTCTTTTAACTGCTAATAATAGCATAATGGTTAGTTAATGTTAAAAGTTGTTAATGGCTGTGTTTGTATGTTCATATGAGCTTGTTACATCATTACATAACCACATGAATCAGTATCATGGCCTAGAACACCATTTCCCTTGAAAAGTTAAAATCAGTTTGATATTAAGGGGTGTTTGGTTTTAAAGATTGAATTGTGTTCTGGTTGATTTTGGTTGTCAACCTTGGCTGAGATACATTGCATAGGACATAACTAGTTCATATTGAGATATAAAATCAGTAGGTTGAGTTTAAAAAGTCAAAAGTGCCTTTAATCTCCATTTTCATTAACTGTGGATAGCATTAGGTTGTAGAATCATTGACATAGGAGCATAAGTACTTATATTAGCTTAGATTAGTTTAATTTCAACTTAAGACATCATAAGTAGTTAATTAGGATCTGTTTAATCTCATGTTAGTCAACTTTTCAGTGCAAAATCAAAAGTCAAAATGTGCAGAAAAAACTTTTTGAATAAACTTTGGAATTATCTGTAGGGTTTAATATTAGGATTCATGCTTTGTGCTTTTGGATTATTAATGTTTGGTTGCTTGTTTTGCTACAGTATTTTTCATAATTTTTATTAAGCCTTGTAAACTGCTTATTTGTTGCTTGTCATTAAGCTGTTTTTCATAAGGTTGCCCTGCTCCCCAGTTTTGGACAAAAATCAAAGGACTCTAGATTGCTCATTAGCTGGTTATAGGATATGTTCTTTGCTGATTTGGGTAGCCCTCTAGGTAGTCTATAGGATTTAGGAGTTAGTTAGCTAAATNGATCAATTCCGCGCTAAGATTTAGGTGTGTTGGAGGTTTTATCCAACAAAAACGATTTGCATGTGGTCCCTATGTCCCTGTAAGCCAACCTAGCTACTTTTCAAGAGTTACTATGAGAGGCATAGAAAGAGGTTTGGTATAACCATCCGATGGGCAGCCTCACAAAACCAACTAGTTGCTATAATGATTTAGGACTTACTTTAGTGGTAAATACATATAGATATGTAACCTAGTTTTGTCTAATTACTACGGTATTTCATGCTCGATGCATAGGTCACCATCACTATTATAGGCAATATGTCTTTTAATTTTGTCCATACTAATAAACGAGTTGGGCGCCGGTCCGCCGCGTTGCGGCGCGGCGTTGTTTCATGTCGTTAATTATTGCACGGTATGTTTTTTTAACGTATTACAATGAAACATAAACGAATAAAAGCTTCAGCAAATACATCAGTAACTTGCAACTTACTCAATTCAAAATATATTATGTGGCGCTTAACCCGAATATTTCAAGTAGAACATTATTTCAACTTCAGTTACCAACATTCTTTCGACATGCCTCCGATTCCTAACCACAACTCAGTCTCCGCTGCTCCTTAAAAGCTGGTGCACATGAGCTGATATTAAAGCATCTGAGTATAACCCTTGTTGCAGCAACGAAACACACCTAAAACAACGAAGCAAAATTGAATGAGATGATCTGAAACACATAAGCTTTAGTTTGTACCAAGATTAGTATCAAGCTAAGGCCTTTATCAAATTGCCACATAAGAGCCAACATAACAAAAGTATGTAATCTATACCATGTTACAAATATTAAGTAACATAAGCTATAATTTAGTAATAAACTGGGACAGTCATTACCTTTCCAAAATGGATGACCCGACACAACGATCTTTTTGGATTTAATATTGGAGTTGACACTAAAACTACACTTTACGCAAGCGGCCTCGTAACCCCTTTCCCAAATAAGTACGCTACAATTATGCTGATCCAAAGTTGTGCATGAACTGATGCGTTTAGGAATCAGCCCTTCAAGATAGGATGCAATAAATATGTGAATTTTTGCTTTCTAAATTGTTAAGAAGGGATGCAATGTACCAGGTTTTGACATAACTTAGGTGAATCACAATAGAGTTGGTTGATTATGATGGGGCTACGTATGTTGTCCATATTTTAATTCTGGTAGCGTACGCCTTTAACATATACTGCTCCTCCCTGTGCCATAAACAAATGATAGAAGTTAACTGTGGCTCATTTTTCAAATGCATCAGATTTTGTTACACCCGTACTTCGTGAAATAATAAATTATTCATTTTGGATTAATCTAAACAGGTGATTTCAAATCTAAATCTCATGTTCAATACCTAAGAAAGAGCTACCAATAAGCATAAAGGTAAAACAGTAAAAAGGAAAAAAGTTTACGTGAACAATACCTAAGGGGACCCGGCTCTATTCTAGACCAACCTGATATGCATATTAAGTGCACTCCTAGTACACCTGTGAAAACAATAAGAGTTTAATGTGGCACAATTCATCAACCTGTGAAACCAATAAGAGTCCTAAGCCGTCGAAATTGAATCACTTAGGAATTCTAGTATGTGTAGAATGTAAATACCATATAAACCTTGGAAACACACGGTAATGAAAATACGTGAGACATTACCTCAAAGGGTGTTCTCTGACTTTGTACCACGACACCTCTACTACCACATCAGATAAACTCATAAGGCGGGAAAATAAGCTAACCAAAACACCCCCTAACAAAACAACAAAACCCACATAAAAATACGCTCAAATCCATGTCTAAGTAAAAAAGAAAAATGTGATTACCACCAATTAAAATCATTTGATTGACTACACCCACATAACCATTTGACAGAAATAATTTATACCGTATTTTGTAACTTTTTTTTGAATGTAGCATATTTGTATAACAAATTTCAAATTATTTTAGCAGCTGTTAAGCTCTAATACAGAATCTTTGACCTTATTCGAAAAGCATCTGTTGTTAAGTACTCTTCTTCTCCTCGCATTTATTTTCCCTTTTTATGGGCTAAGTATAGACAGATAATCGCAACTACAAATGTACCTTTGTTCTTTGATGGTGTGTTCAGTAGACGTGTGCCAATGAATTTGATTCAGCTGATACTCGGTTCCATCGATATGTCCTGCTCCCCCGATCCATCTGAGTTGAAACCCATGTTGCTGCAACAAAATACAATCTTAATGATTAATCCTCAATTCCAAAAACACCCAAATCCAAATATCCACAACCAAAGAATTCCAACTACACTATTTAGCAAAATAAACAATATTAAAAAAAAATAAAATTGTAGCAAACCTTTAACCACAACCAACAATTCCAAATATCATTGGTTGTTGAGATTTAGCCGAGTAAAATTACACCGATTATAACCTTCCTTAAAAAAAATTAACGTATAATGAAAAGCAATTTTTTTCCCTAAAATCAAAAGAAAATCAGAATCTTTTAGAGTTCAATAATTAATCATATTAAGTGATTTGTATTAAATAATATGGTATCACGTACACACAATTAACGTTTTGCAATGGAATGTTAACATACCGGATTTGTGCCGGCCAACAGGTTTGTTGGGTTATAAAGTCAAAGTACTGCTGAAATAATCAAAGTGCTGTTCAAAGTACTGCTGTTGATCAAGGTGCTGCTTGTTGACTAAGTCAAAGTACTGCTAGATAAAGATAAAGACTAAATCGTTTGAAGATAAAGACTAAAGAGTTATTTTAGAATGTATTATGTATATCTAGAATATTCTATTAGTTAGGGATTGTATACTTGTCGTTCAATGGATGATTAAAACGACTAGGGTTTTCTTGTGCCTATAAAAGGATCCCTAAGTCTTGTTATTAGTAAGAGAGTTTAGAGAAGATAAAGTTCGATAAACTTTATTGTAGGGTTGTGAATCTGTATTCATTAACAGGTCAAGGTGATAATATAAAGTATTCAAGTTTGTTATCTTCTTAGCTTTGTTAAGTAATTCCGCATACTAATAGAGTAATTCAGTGTTTCATTGTTAGTAGATTAGGATTTACCAAGGCTACTAAACTTTAACAAGCCTATATAATAATATGTTGATCAGAGTAAACGATCCAAATCAAGGTTGAAGAAAGAGCAGATGAATTTAGGGTTAACATCATCTCTCCATCGTCATTCTCATCTCATATTCACTCCTAAAACATAAGAATCATAAACAAACCAATTTAACACAAACCATTAAAAAAATATCACACATACAACCATAAATCAACATAAAGTAATGAACAAACTGAGCTTTCCGGTGAGTCACCGTAGATGGGTTTGAACCAAAATCTTCGCAATCACCTATGTTGTCCAATGTTTCTGTAGAGGAAAGAGAGAGAGGAGAGCGGTGAGCGACGGTCTGGTAACTAAGGGGAAGAGATATAGAACACAATTACAAAGTACATTTTAAAACACATCGGCTACAAAAAATTCTGACAAAAGCCCGGGCTTCACAAAATGGGCCAAGGTACCAGGCACGAAAGGGCCGTGTTATGTAGCATTGACACGTCGTTCCAAAATGCTTTTAATATATAAGAACCAAATTTTCGACTGTGTGTGTTCAAGCTGTTTCTGTGATGAGGGAAAGAGAGAGAGAGAGGCGCGGTGAGGAGGTCTGGTAGGTTCTAGAGGGGAGAAGAATATAACGAAACTATGACACAAGTACATTTATAAACACATACCGGGCCTAAAACTCTGACAGAAAGCGGCTTCACAAATGGGCAAGGTACAACAACGAAAATGGGCCGTGGTACTGTAGCATGAACACGCGTTCACAATGCCTTTTTAATATATAAACTAGACGGACCCGAGCCATACCAATGATATTTTATAGCGCATTAATATAATGATATTGGTTAATGGTTCTGTAACGTTATGTGTAACCAAAAAGTCCACTATAACTATCAGCCGGATAAATTGGTTCTATGCACGGTACTCGTCTAGTATTAAAAGTTTGTTTTATATACGGTGTATTCATTCTAAGTTGACAAAACGATTTTACATTTCCATGTTTTTTATTAAATTTTCATTTAACTTTCCATGTTTTTAAGTTAGACAAAAAATTGAACGTGTAACAAGTTTTATGTTTTTTATTAAGTTTTGATTAAGTTTTTAAATTAGAGATTAGACGAGACCCTGCATACACGATTTATACGTACAAAATAGTTTGATAAAAAAATTAAAGGTTATAAACGAAAACAAAAAGTTTGAAGATTTAGGAATTTAACATATGTTTTAACCCGGTTCAACCCGGGTGGTTTCAAACCAGTTAACGTATCGGCAAAAAAGGGATCGATGTTTAAACCGGACGTCAACTTGCAGGCTGGGTCGAAACGTATCAAATAAAAAAAAAAAAAAAAATTAAACTGTCAACCCGCCGGTTTAGAAGCGCTCGTTAACCCGGCTTTTTTGTTAATTGATTTATTTAATTTGATAGATATGTTTTTAATTGGTTGTACAATGTGAATAAATTATTGTACTTTTAAGTAATGGATAATGTTTTGAAACCCGGTTCGACCCGGGTCAGTCGAAAAATAGGTCGATTTAAACCGGGTCAACTTTCTAGGTTGGGTCGAAAATGGGTCAAATTAAACCGGGTCAACCCGTCGGGTTTGAAGCGTCCCGGGTGAACCCGGTGTGTGTTTTAATTGGTTGTATTTAATTTGGTAGATATGTTTTTAATTGGTTGTACAATGTGAATAAATCATTGTAATTTTAAGTAATGGGGTGTTTTAATAAGACTATAAGAGTATTAATTACATTTCATAATTTCCTTTAATAAGATTTTTCAACATTCAACATTCAACATACTTTTCACTTTTCCACTTTGACTATTTTTTCTTTATATGTAGTATAGATATAGATAGTAATTAAAAACATCAAATAAATTACCTGTTAAACAGCACAAATGAATGGAAGAGAACGCTTCACTGGCAGGATCTATCTTTTGCCTACAAACTAGTCTTTATTAGGTTATACATATCTGCTTTTATATTCTACAATTTTGCTAGCACTCAACGAGATTTCTTAAAGATGATACGTTAACAGATTCTTTATCAATACTTACAGCAGCTTCCCAAACAAAGGCTCTATTGTGTGAGGTCTCAAGTTCAATTCCTTCTAGGTGCAAACAACCTTAAGTGGCCACGCCAACCTCCTGAAAAGCGAGGGCTTTACCTAGTTTGAGTCTGTGTGGCGGTGGGTTCAAACCCCGTGGATTAGTCGGCCAAAAGGTCGGAAATCACGGTTACCAAAAAAAAAAAAAAAAAAAAAAGACTCTATTGATCGACTTTCAAAAGAGGGACATTCAGATGCCTCAGACTAAGCATGAGAAATGTTCCTGGACGATCATATCTAAATGCACAGTGTATTTATCTCCTGATAGGTTGTTTGGTGGAAAGGCACAGTGTCCTACATATCTAAATGCTGAAAAAAATTTGCCCACTAGCATCAATACAAAACCATGTGACATCGAAACTCATTACCTCAATATATATTGTTTAGATTTACATAAATAATACAACTCCCTATCTATGTCTAATCATTTTTTCCTTTGTGACATATGAATAACCTCAACAAATATATGACTTCTGCAAATAAGGTGGTCCGTTATGGATGTGGTTAAAACAAAACCATGTGAGATTGCTTTTCATACAGGTTGGAATACAAGGCCACATGATGTGGCTTTTTTCCCCAATATGTCACCATCTGCAATTGAATGTCCTTAAATTATTTGGTTATATAAAGCATTCCTTATGCATAGCACAACCAGAACTTCAAACGACAATAAATCCACCATTACATCTAAACCAAGAAGAAATACTTTGGGACTTTTCTTATCTTATCAGTCTTTTGAATAGAAAAGACCAAGCCCACGCTGAAAAAATGACAATCCGTATGCCTCAGATAACTCGTGCAAAAAAAATTCTCAGACGATCATTCTCTAATAAAACCAGTTCAACGTCTATGGACATCCCAAAAGGCTACTTTTCTGTATACGTTGGGGAAGAGGAAATGAAGCGATTCATTGTTCCTGTGTCACTACTAAGCCAATCTGCTTTTCAAGAATTACTTCAACAAACTGAGGAAGAGTTTGGTTACAATCATCGTATGGGTGGCCTCACAATTCCATGTAGCGAAGATAAATTCACTGTTCTTGCTTGTAGCTTGGGTGCATTATGACATAAAATGGTCTTTGCTAGTAAAAATTTGTAAAGAAGTAACAGGTAGAACATTGTATAGTTGTAAATAGAGACACTTATCCAATCAGATTAAGTATATGTTACCAGGTCAGATATAAATGAAAATGCAATCTCACGTTTAGTAACTCAGCAAAGACAACTTCTTAACCTGATTCATAAGCATCTCATATGTTTAAGTTTCTTGCACTAGTAAGCAAAAAATATATACAGGAACGTGCAAAAACTAGAGGCTGCACGACCATGAAAGATTCCTTTCTCGAAATAATAAGCTTTACTAATATATATATAACGCAGCTTTTCTCATATTCAAAAAATAATATGGAATTTTACCACGATTGAACAGCCGAACATGCATACATATACATAGAGAACACATGCTAAATAAAGGGGCCCCATATCTAAATTGAGAATTTCAACTGAATATAGTTTTAAGAGTTATAAATAATGATAATGAAACTTAGTTCTCAGAAATTGTAACTTCTTATTACTATAAATAATGACAGCCGGTGACCATTGTATATAACGCAAGATGTCCGTCAGAACTACGAAATACTAAGATGCCGGCAACTCAAAAGTTCGAGTTGACCTTAATGAAATCTCATGTGGTATGATTGAATTCAAGACCAAATTAATGTAAACTTTTTTCTAGCTCCTTGATAGTTCTATTATACAACAATTCTGCAGCTCAGAAAAAAGTAAAAAACAAAAGGGCAGGCTCTCAATTTCGTATAAAGAGGGGAATGAATGAACCTTACTTTTTCTCGCCAACACAAGATACAGTTATACCAAGATGCTGCTAACAAAATTTATTTTCTAAAGACGAACACAATTCCGTAAAAGTATAATTCATTTTGGATGTCATTTTTGTAAATTCATGTTCCACGGAAAGGCATAATGGTATTAGAAAGATAGAACGATATATAGAAAAATCAGCTATTGACCCAGATATTAATAAGATAACCTTGTTAGTATGTGAAACAAGGACCAATGGGCTTATGGCCTAGCTAGCAGTACCAAGTTCTGATGCTAGGGTGTTCTTCCTCCAAAGAGTAGTGTTCTGGTCCCATAGTGAAAACGTTAAAACGAGTATAAGATATCAATTGGCCAGATTCACACTACTCAAAATATAAATCAGCTGATAGCTAGGGTATATTGTGGAAACGCACATCGTCCTACATATATTAATGCTGAAAAAACATTGGCCTCATGAATCTAGACCAAACCATGTGATATCGTTACTTAGCGTCAAGATAATATATTGTTTCCATTACTGGCCATACAACTCCCTATCTCTATTGAGTCTATCTAATCATTTCTTTTATTTGTGGGTAAAATTGTAGTCGATCCACAATAATGTCGATGAAGTAATGTTTGTGGTCCGTTATAGTGTGTGTTTCACTTATTTTGGTGAGTTATAGTGTGTCGTAAGACAAAACCATGTGAGATATTTTATGTCACTATCGATCATTTAAGAAACAAATATTAAGAGAGCCTATCAAGAAGAGAGAGACAAATCATGAAGAACACGACCATGTGGTGTTGCCTTTTTTTTTTTTTTTTTTTTTTTTTTTTTTTTTTTTTTTTTTTTTTTTTTTTTTTTTTTTTTTTTTT
>LBNU01007329.1:18455-33636 GCA_014162995.1 Artemisia annua
GGGGGGTGGTTAAGGGGTGGGGAATGGGAAATAGATAGATTAAAGGTGCTTGGTTGGAGGGGGTAATATAATGATTACCCACTAATGGGTAATGGACCATAATAGAGTAAATTAGAGGTAAGGGATTGATTACCCACCATCACCTATTCCTTTGCATTCCCTTTCTCTTTATCTTTCTCTTTCCCTTTCCCTTTCGCCACTACTAACCAGGCACACCCTAAGTAATATTATTAAGAAAATATCCTAATGATGGGGTGGTATCATTACTACCGTCCCAAAAACACCTTGTCCGCAAGGTGTAGAGTCAAAATCTTGATCACTCTAATTCCAGGATCCCAAATCATCCTTTGTTCAAAGATAGGTCCATATAAAAATCTGGAACCAGCTGCATAATAAAGATCATAGTAGAATGGAATTTAAACACACATCTATTGTAATTTCTCCTTAACCCTTGGACCACCAAATGCAACACATGATCACATCTTAAGTCAAGCCCATACGAAGGCGAATACCTTGGTTTTGAGCGTGTTTGACTTCCTCTGTCTCATCGATGTATGATTTTATATTACAACACTGAGACGTGTCCTGAAGATGGTTCTCCAAACGATTATCACTAGTAGGCTTCCGATAATTGTCTCCTTGTGCCCTTAAGGAATTTGTTCCCCTTTTACCGGCTTCTGTTCCAAAGCCCCTAAACATGAAATAAGACCATCATCTTCCCCACATTTCTCTGTTTCCAAGGTTTTGGTTGGAATCATTATGATCTGACTTCTTATCAATCTCGTCCTTCATCTCCCATAACCTTAGTTTTATTAGGGCAAGCTTCTATTGAATCTTTACAAAATCCTTGTGAGTGTCTGCATGCGGACTCCTCATTCTTCGTTGAGATTCAACAATGGCTCGCTGGCCTTCCAATTAGGATCGGGTTTGTTTGACCTTATTGTCCCATGCTTCTTCAGACGCGTTTCTATGTTCCATCGATTCAAGAAATCAAGGAATGAATATTTTTCATGTTGAATAGTAATTCCTCCGCTCGGTAATAAATAGTAATTCCTCCCCTCTGTGAACAGTACTTTTTATTACATAGTCGTATCATTAAGCAATGCATACACATAAGCAATCGTTTTGTATAAACAATGGAATATCATTTTGAGGAATTTATTTCGTCGTTTTGGGTCTTTTCTAAAGCTATTCGTATAACATGGGCCCATTTGGCTCGTGCCCGTTTAACCCCGTGCCCTGTCAGGCCGAGCCCGTTTGGACTGTCGCCCGTGCGCACCCGGCCCGCCCGTTTGGCCACCTCTAGGTTTCAGAAAAGCTAATCCACTGGTTAAGAAAAACTTTTGCATCTCAATAGATTTAGAGGCGGAACTAGGGGGTCGTAGGGTCCCACGAGATCCCGGTGGAATTTGGAATTGTAGTATTAACTTTCAAATTGAAAAAATAAACTCAATTAAAACACAATCACTTATTACCTGAAAGACATTCACAATCTTATTGCTTAGAGTGATTTGACAAATTTAAACACAACTACAAAGATTTGCTTGGACGCGGTTAATCAAACCACAACACGGGTAATATGGTGTCATTGAAAACGAATTTGTTTAGACCACAAACCTACGCAAAAAGACACACTTGAAGAGGAGATCAGGTTAATCTAAATTGGATTAAAAGGGTTTAAGACCCAATATCTGCTTGTAACACCTCTGTCTAATCTTCTTTAATCTAGCATCTTGCTAGGTTAGTTTTAATAAATTGCCATTTAAAAAAAATTCCTGGTTGTTCCACTTGATTTAACAATCTAGATATCAAATATGAGTCGCTTAGTAAATGTGAGCATGTAATCTCGATGCATTGCTTACATTTTGAAGAAACCGAAACCTCAAGGACCAAAGTTGCTCGTTATAAACTTTATAACCGTTTTGGCGGTTAAGTTAGTTAGTGGTTTAGTTAGTTATTAGTTAAATAGCAGTTAGGATATAACGAAGGGTCACATCTTTTGGGTTTATACCCGTTCGACCCAGGAACAAGGCCAAGGGACACAACCCTTGGGCGAACAGTCACAAAGGTTCAAAGGCAACCTTTCGTGCCTATATATACTCGACATTCTGTATTTGTACAATGGTTAGAAAAGATTATACAAGTTATCTAGTTTTACATATTGCAATTTCATTACTCAATCTCTCTTACACACTTTGGGACCAACATTTGGTATCAGAGCCACTTCAAAAACTCTCGTTAACGAAACCAGAAACCAAAACTCTCGCTACAAATATCTAAAACCACAAACCCTTAACGAGACATTTTAGAAACCAAAGAAGAACACGACGCTGAAACTCTATTTTCAGGAACCCAAATACGCAACGTTCAATCAATAGGGACGCTGCCTGGATAACTTAGATGCAAGGAAAGTAGTGCACGACCGTACTTGTGTAGAAATTGCATTCGAAGAGGCACCAAACAAAGTGGTGACTCATATTTGTTTGTGTTGGCTTGGTTCTGAACGCGACAAACTGAACAAAAGAACTTTTGTTTGCATACTTGTTGGCCTTCACGCATCATACAACAAAACAAGACTCTTTGTCGCGGACGAAGGAGAAAGAAGAATACGTACGTTTGAAAAAAAGGCTCGTTGCTTGGAGTAGAAGGGTATACCGAAGAAGAAAACAATCGAGAATTGTTTGGATTAACGCTAGCGATACAAAAATACGGTGTGGAACATATTTAACGTGTACAAGCAACGAAGGGAAACAAGGATCCTACTTGTTGGCATACTACCGTAGCGTAGTTAAAAAAAACAAGCAAATTCGCTTGTTTGTTGGAAAGATACCGAGGGTATCTTAGGGCTTGAAAGCCTATTTGGTTTGGAAACAAAGACAACAAGGACCAAACTTGTTGAGAAGAAAACTTGCGAGTTTTTCCTTCTCGTTGGAATTAAATCCGAGACAAAACAAATTGTCTAGGGCTCACTTTGTTTCAAATCAACATAAAGAAGAACAACGTGGTAAAATTTTCGTGGTATTTGTGAAGAAAGCAAGTCGAAACATCAAACAAGTGTGTACCAATTGCTTTGAAACAACTACGAAGGAAAAGGAAAGCATAGTGGTATATTCTAGTACCGACACGAAGGGAATACGCGTGTGACAAACACACAAGGTTATAATATAATCTCAAACTTTTGGATTTCACTTCATATTTATAGTATAGATATATAGTTTATACTATTAGAAGTCCATAGTATTTATTAGGATCTCCCGAAAGCTATTACTTGTTCCCTTAGTATTAAGTGATACCATACAAGTTAGAATTCCTACACGTAATAGAAAGTGAAGATTATAAACACTTCCAAGATGCCTGGTGACAATGAAGGAACCAGTAACAACATAGTGAAACCCATAACACCCTTTGCACAATATCAATGCCCCAAACTTAAAACCACAAACTATACGGTATGGGCAATCCAAATTAAGGTCATCTTATAGACACATGGATTATGGGAAACTATAGAACCTAAGGAAAATACGCAAGTAGACGATAAGAAGGACAAGGCAACACTTGCCCTCTTATATCAAGCATTGACGGAAGATGTAATCTTACAAGTAGCTAGTTGCAAAACTGCAAAAGAATTGTGGTAATCATTGAAAATGAGACACGTTGGAGAAGAAAGGGTGCAACAAGCACGCCTACAATCATTGATGATTGGATTTCAGACTCTTCAAATGAAGGAGGATGAAAGTGTGGATGCATTTACAGCCAAACTGAATGGCTATGCCACGAAGGCAACTGAATTAGGAAAGACTTTGGATGAATCACTATTAGTACGAAAACTATTAGACTCCACACCAGATAGGTTCATTCAAATTGTAGCATCCATAGAACAGACAAACGATCTTGATAAAATTACGTTAGATGAGATCGCTGGAAGACTTAAGGCGTTCGAGGAAAGAATTAAACTCCGAAAGGGAGGACAAGGAGAAAGCCAGGATAATTTGCTGTTTGCACAAGGCGAACACTCTAAGAAAGGAAAACGTTTTTATAGACGTGGTGGTAGATCAAACCACTCGCGAGGAAACTGGCAGAATAAGGGAAATAGAAACAACTCGAATGGCGGAAACTCATCCCATAGAGATAAGTATAATAATAATAAACCAACATGTGATAAGAGTAAGGTAACATGCTACAACTGTGGAAAATTAGGTCATGTAAGAAATGAGTGTAGAAAACCATCAACAAACCAGGAACAATCAAACCTCATTTTAGAAGACGATGAACCATCACTATTAATGACTACACACGAAACTGAAGAAGTTTTGTTAAACGAAGGTCAGATACAACCCCAAAAATATGCTACAACAGATTCTAGCATATGGTATTTAGATAATGGTGCAAGTAACCATATGACCGGAACCAAGAGTCATTTTAAAGATATTGACGAAAGCATCACTGGACGCGTTCGTTTTGGAGATGGATAATATGTAGAGATAAAGGGCAGAGGTTCAATATTGTTAGGATGTAGGAACCAACAACAAAAGATAATCTTGGATGTTTACTTCATTCCAAATCTCAAAAGCAATATACTTAGTCTAGGACAACTTACTGAGATAGGTTGCAAGATCATCATGGATGGGAACAAATTGACTTTGTATGACAAGAATAAGACTTTGTTGATGAAAGTAGAACGATCTAAGAATCGACTTTACAATATCAAACTACACATTGAGGCACCTATATGTCTCTTAGCAAACATAGATAACCAAGCATGGTTCTGGCATGCTAGATTAGGCCATCTGAACTTTGACACCTTAGATAGGATAACAAGCAAAGGTCTAGTAGCAGGAATACCAAGAATAAAGCATGCAGGACAGATATGTGACGCATGTTTATTGGGAAAACACGCTAGAACACCATTTCCAAACAAAGCTAAATTCAGATCTGAGAACCCGTTGGACTTGGTATATGGAGATCTTTGTGGTCCCATAAGCCCAGCCACACATTCGGGAAAGAAGCTTATCTTCTTGTTAGTTGATGACTGTACTCGCTTCATGTGGGTCTACTTTCTCGCATCGAAGGATCAGGCATTCAACACATTTAAGGAATTTAGGCAGAAGGTTGAAATGGAGTTAAAAGTAAAGGTTAAGATGCTAAGAACATATAGAGGAGGTGAATTTACATCAAATGAATTCACCAAGTACTGTAAAGAGAATGGTATAGCAAGACAGTTGACAGCACCATACTCACCACAACAAAATGGTGTAGTAGAAAGAAAGAATAGGATAGTTTTATTGACAACTAGGAGTATGATGAAAGCAATGAAGTTACCCTTAACTTTTTGGGCGGAAGCAGTTAGACACGCCATTTACATACTCAACAGGGTACCTACGAGGGCCCTGGAAGATAAAACACCATATGAAGCCCTCTATAACAGAAAACCGAATCTGGAATACCTAAGGATATTTGGATGCATAGCTTATGCAAAGATAACGATACCTCACTTGAAGAAGTTAGAGGATAGAAGCATACCAATGATTTACTTAGGAGTAGAGGAAGGATCAAAAGCATGTAGGCTTTATGATCCAACAGAAAAGAAGAAACATGTTAGTAGGGACGTGAAGTTTATGGAAACAAAACCGTGGGATTGGGATAAGAGTGGAGAAGATACAAGTTCACAAGACACATTTTGGGCTAGTTTTGTGGAAGACGAAGTTGACAATGAGAATCCTATACTCGTCAACTTAGATGACAATGACAATGACAATCATAACAATATGTATCAAATACCGGATCCAACATCAGATCCAGACTCACCAATCACACCACCAACATACAACTATGACCCTAACTCAGAAGATGAAGTAGAACCTACTTCTAGTTCTTTAGGTAGTTCACGTCACAGATATGATCATAGTCCAGTTCGAGGTTTAAAGGATTTAGCAGAAATCTATGAAACTGCACAACATGTAGAAGCACCAAGCTTATTCTTCACAGAAGAAGAACCTCGAAATTTTAAAGAAGCATCGAAAGATAAGAAATGGATTGAGGCCATGGAGATTGAATTAGATTCAATCAACAAGAATAACACATGGACTCTTACAACATTGCCAACTAATCAAAAGGCAATAGGACTCAAATGGGTTTATAAAACCAAAAGAGATGCTAAAGGAAACATTGTCAAGTATAAGGCAAGATTAGTAGCAAAAGGCTACGTACAAGAACAAGGAATAGACTTCGATGAAGTATTTGCACCAGTTGCTAGGATAGGAAAAGTTCGCTTAATATTAGCACTAGCAGCATATCATGGTTGGCAAGTACACCACTTGGATGTGAAATCAGCATTCTTGCATGGAGAATTGAAGGAAGAAGTCTATGTTACACAACCTGAAGGTTTCATTCAGCAAGGAAACTCAGGAAAAGTCTACAAGCTCACCAAAGCTTTGTATGGCCTGAGACAAGCACCTAGAGCTTGGAACGTAAAGCTTGATCAAACCTTGAAGTCATTAGACTTTAAGAAATGTAATCTTGAACAAGCAGTTTACGAAAAGAAGCAAGACTTCTACGCTTATAGTTGGAGTATATGTAGATGATTTGATAATCACGGGCACTCCAAAGAAAGAAATTGACTTGTTCAAATCCCAAATGAAAGATAAATTTGAAATGAGCGACTTAGGGTTGCTAGCTTATTACCTTGGGATAGAAGTTTCACAAACAGGAGGAGACATTACAATCAAGCAATCAGGATATATTAATAAGATCCTGAAAGAAACAAATATGACGGATAGTAATGACACAAAGATACCTATGGATCCCGGCACTAAGTTGGTCAAGGCGGAAGATGGAAACCCAGTTGACGCAACTTACTACCGAAGCTTAATTGGAAGTCTTAGGTACTTACTACACACAAGACCAGATCTTAGTTATTCAGTCGGACTACTCAGCATATTTATGCAAGACCCGAAGGACCATCACCTGAAGGCAGTTAAACAAGTAATCCGATACATCAAAGGAACAAAGGAGCATGGAATAATATACAAGAAAGAAGGCGGCTGCAAAATTATAGGTTATAGCGACAATAGTTATGGAATCAACACCGATCAAGGAAAAGGAACTACTGGAATCGTATTTTACTTTGGAGAATCACCTATTACTTGGTGTACTCAGAAACAACCTAGAGTGGCACTATCATCATGTGAATCAGAATTCATGGCAGCTACTGGAGCAGCATGTCAAGCATTATGGTTAAAACGACTTCTTAGTGAACTAACTGGATTGCAAGAAAAGAGAATAACACTTAGAGTTGACAATATATCAGCTATTCAACTCGTGAAGAACCCAGTATTTCATGGAAGGAGCAAACATATTGACATTCACTATCATTTCATTCGTGAATGTGTAGAGAATGGACATATTAATGTGGAACACGTTAGTGGAGAACTTCAACGAGCAGATATTTTAACAAAGGCATTACCAAGACTCAAGTTCGTGACTATGCGACAAATGCTCGGAGTTTAAGACTTAGGACAAAGCAACGATCAAGATTAAGGAGGAGAATGTGAGCATGTAATCTCGATGCATTGCTTACATGTTGAAGACACCGAAACCTCAAGGACCAAAGTTGCTCGTTATAAACTTTATAACCGTTTTGGCGGTTAAGTTAGTTAGCGGTTAAGTTAGTTATTAGTTAAATAGCAGTTAGGATATAACGAAAGGTCACATCTTTTGGGTTTATACCCGTTCGACCCAGGAACAAGGCCAAGGGACACAACCCTTGGGCGAACAGTCACAAAGGTTCAAAGGCAACCTTTCGTGCCTATATATACTCGACATTCTGTATTTGTACAATGGTTAGAAAAGATTATACAAGTTATCTAGTTTTACATATTGCAATTTCATTACTCAATCTCTCTTACACACTTTGGGACCAACAGAAAACACTTTCAAATTGTGGATATTTCGCCCCTACATTCCTCGGTTTTATGAGATCCGCAACCGGATAATTCAGCATAGACTTAACTGAGCTTTACAGAAAAAAGAGTAGTTATGTGTTATATAGGAAGAGACCATAATCTAATATATTATCCAAAATCGTAAATCAGTTAAAGGTTGCCGAAAATGGTTGGTGGATGAAGCGATTCATTGTTCCTAGATCACTATTAAGTCAACCTGCTTTTCAGGAACTACCACAACAAACAGAAGAAGAGTTTGGGTACACCATCGTATGGGTGGCCTCACCATTCCATGTAGCGAAGATAAATTCACTAATCTTGCTTGTAGCTTGGGCACATTATGACATTTACAAAATGTTCTTTGCTAGTATAATTTTGTAAAGAAGTACAGCTAGGACATTGTATAGTTGTACATAGAAATACTTGTATAATTCAAATTAGGAGCTTTTTCAAGTTCAATGTATTCTATTAAGTATATATTAACCAGGTAAGATATATATGAAAACATTATCCCACGTTTAGTAACTCAGCAAAGACAACTTCAATTCTTAACCAGACTTATAAAGCATATTGATGACGTATAGTCTACACCGGGTCATGAACCCGTTTGGTAAACAATACCCACACGCAAGCCCACTACGCATGGGCCAGTTTCATACTAATTGGACTACCAATTAGACGGCTTTGGCCCATGAGGCCCAAGCCCAATGATTATTTAGGAATGTGAATAAACGATATCTCCTAATTATAGGATGAATATCAAATACCCGCGATACGCGGAATATACCAAGGTTTGCGGAACACGAAACCAACAAGGATTCGTGTCTATATATAGAGGGCATTATGAATCTCACAGAGGTACGACTTACAAACCCTAAATACTCACAACGCTAAAACACGATTACTTACTCTCACGCCGGAGGATAATCGGGGGAGACAATCCCTCGATAAGCCTAACGGTGTCTGTTACTTTCTTAGTGCGCAGGTCTCAAGCAATATCAACCAATTGATACGAGGAATGGAACCCAAACAAGGAACGCCCAACTTTTGTATCAACAAGTGGCGCCATCCGTGGGACCCAACACTAAGGACTAGAATGACGAAACACAAAAATTCATCCAAGGGAACTCCGCAGTTGGATAAGACGCGTGGTGAACCTCCAAGAAAGAACTACCCTGATGCGCCTCCTAGGCAAAACACTGGGACAACCAGTGCACCTGGTCGCTAGGAAGTAGAAACCACCACGATACTTCCAACGGTAGAAATACCCTCTGCAACTGCTCAGACAACTGCGGTAGTCCCAAACATTGAGGATCTCCAACGCACCCTTTTTACAACCCCCCACCAAGTAGCAACCGCTGTGGACAACACAGTACCACCAAACGCGCCTGATCGCGAGAGGAGGCTCAACTTGGAAGATGGTATTCCTGCGCTGGAGGAAAATACACAAGAAACAATGCTAAAAAATCTTGTATCACAAAATTTTGAGACATTGAACACACTCCTACAAGAGGAGGCCAGGAGAAGGTTAAGGAGTCGGCTCGACTTCAATGGAACCTCCCCACCGCGCTACGAAGAGCGCGACAATAACAAGAGGCGCGTCAGTGTCCGAACTAGACTCGGCACGCCATCAAACTCACATTACTCGGAGGAACAAGGAGATAGCGAGAGGCGAACTAGCGTCCACACCAGGTTGGGAGGTCGCAGAGTCCACGACAGGTTGGGAGGACAGCACTCACCAAGCGAGGAATCTTCTAGATCTAGAAGAATCCACGATAGACTAGGTGGACGGGTATCCCCTAACGAAAGCTTCTCAAGCTCAGGCCCCGAGGAAAAGCGGCGCAAGCGCCGCAGAAAAAACGACTCTCCCTCAGATAGCTCCTCGGACAACGAGGATAGCGATACCGGACACTGGAAGTCCAGAGGAAGACGTCGTGAGGAAGAGGATGATGATATATCCCTTCCTTGGCGTCGCCAAAAGGTTGGTGCGTTCTCAAGGCGCATCAGCGATTATTCAGACAACAAGAAGAGGCGCATGCCTTCCAACGTCAAAACATATGATGGAACAGGTGACCCTGATGATCACCTAAAAATTTTCGAATCCGCTGCAGGCATCGAAAACTGGCCACAACCTGTGTGGTGCCATATGTTTAATTCCACGTTGGTAGGGAACGCGCGAACTTGGTTTAGCAAACTTCCACGAAGAAGTATAAAAGGGTATGAAGAGTTGCGGAAAGCATTCCGCTTGAACTTCACACAGAGAAAGAAGTACGCTAAGGACCCAGTAGAATTGGCTAGGATCAAACAACGCCAAGGGGAATCTACGAGCGCCTTCATGGAACGCTTCAAAGACGAATGCCTACACATCAAGGCATGTCCTGAAATACTGAAAATTTCAGGATTCATGAATGGGATCACCAACCAAGACCTTATCAAAAAGTTAAATGATAAAGTCCCCCAAACATTCGACGAACTGATGAAGCGTACAAGGTCTTTCGTTCAAGGAGAAGCCGCCGTCGCGGATAGTAAGAAAGCATATTCTAACTACAGGCCACAGGAACAGTCAAGGAGACAATCCAACGACCATGGCGGCAACCGCAACAAAGGCTATCGCAATGACGGAGGTACACGGGGCAACGACAAGTATACCCCGCTGATAAAAACTCCTAGAGAGATATTCGCAACAGAGGGAGCAAATTTCCCCAAACCTCCACCAATGCGCACCCCAGAAGGAAAGCGCATAGGGAACGGTTACTGCGACTACCATGGACAGAAAGGCCACACAACGAACGAGTGCGTCCAGCTTCGCCAACTAATTGATAAATTAGTAAAGGAAGGTAGGATGGACCATCTAGTCAAAAACATCAAAGAAGGGAAGGATAAACAAAGAACCGGGGATAAAAAAGAACCACCTAAGGACAAGGCGGACACAATTTACATGATACAATCATGGCAGCGCAAAGTCAAACAAAAGGTTAGCCAAAGGTTCTCCCCTAACGATGAGATCTCCTTCCCAAAGTTGACCGCGGACAACGCGGTAGCAGAACCACTCACCATTGAAATACATGCGGGGGGACACGATATCCACCGTATGTACGTGGACGGAGGGGCATCAGCTGAAATAATGTACGAACATTGTTTCAAAAGGCTAAAACAAGAGATTCAAAATCAGCTAATTCCAGCTGCGACATCTCTAACAGGCTTCACAGGAGAGAAGATATGGCCAATAGGACAACTACGCATGCTCGTAGAAGTCGGCAATAAAGAGCACTCCACCAAGGCGTGGATGAACTTCATGGTCATTAGATCTCCATCGCCATACAATGGCATCATTGGAAGATCGGGAATATCAGCGCTCCGCGCAGTGCCATCCACAGCACACGGAATGCTGAAATTTCCAGTAAAAGGCGGCATTGTTACTCTCTACAACCACGCTCTGCCTCCTGAGGAATGTAACACAGTTACAGGCGAAACCACAGCAGCTAAAGAACACGGCGCACCCAAAGCACCAAACTTAAAAGTAGCAATTCACCCCGACTATCCTGAACAACAGGTATCGTTGGGAGGTTCGCTGTCAGAAAAAGGGAAAGCAGCCGTGTGCGCGCTCCTACAGAAAAACCTGGATGTTTTCGCGTGGGAACCAAAGCATATGACCGGTGTGCCTCGGTCAATCTCAGAGCACAAGCTACAAATCCGACAAGGATACCCGCCGATAAGGCAAAAGAAGCGCGGTCAAGCTCCAGAACGCGCGAAAGCCATCCTGGAGGAGGTACATAAGCTTGTGGACGCAGGCATTATGCGAGAGGTATATTACCACGATTGGTTGTCTAACCCAGTCATGGTAAAAAAGAGCGACGGCAGCTGGAGAATGTGCGTGGACTTCACAGACCTCAACAAAGCATGCCCACAGGACTGCTACCCACTACCCGAGATAGATTGGAAGGTAGAATCCTTATGTGGATATCCTTTTAAATGCTTCCTAGACGCATACAAAGGATACCACCAGATCCAAATGGCCAAGGAAGACGAGGAAAAAACAGCTTTCCACACAAGTCAAGGTGTCTTTTGTTACACAAAAATGCCTTTCGGGTTAAAGAATGCAGGAGCCACCTACCAGCGATTGGTAGACAATGCATTCGAAAAGCAAGTGGGTCGCAACCTAGAAGTATATGTTGACGACTTGGTCATAAAAAGCCATACAGAAGACGAAGTAGTGCGAGACATTGAAGAAACATTCAAAACACTACGACGGATCAACATGAAGTTAAATCCTAAGAAATGCACTTTTGGCGCTACAGAGGGCATGTTCTTAGGATACCTAATAGAACCTGATGGCATCAAGCCATGCCCCGAAAAGACTGAAGCGGTCATACAACTCCCTTCACCACGAACACTCAAGGAAGTACAATCCCTGAAAGGAAAATTGGCCGGTCTGAATAGATTCCTATCTAAGTCAGCGGACAAGTCATTACCGTTATTTAAAACACTCAAGAAGTGCACAAAAAAGAGTGACTTTCGCTGGACTACCGAAGCGGAGGAGGCATTTCAACAGCTTAAACAAACAATAGCGACGCTCCCAAAATTAGTCGCACCCCAACCAGGGGAAGAACTAATAATGTACTTATCTGCAACTCACGGGGCCGTCAGTGCAGTGCTGTTGACAGACAGAAACGCAGTACAAACTCCTGTATACTTCGTGAGCAAGGCGCTTAAAAAGACGGAGATTAACTACAGCCCGATGGAGAAGCTGGTCCTAGCGCTAGTATTTGCCGCTAAGAGGCTACGCAGATACTTTCAAGCGCACCCTATCGCGGTAATCACCGACCAACCCATCAAGCAAGTAATCTCCAAACCTGACGCATCAGGGCGATTGCAGAAGTGGAGCGTACTGCTAGGAGAACACAACATATCCTATAGACCACGCACCGCAGTCAAAGGGCAGATACTCGCGGATTTTATTATTGAAAAACCAGATAGCGAGGATACAACCGAACCACCCAAGGTGGAATTACAAGAACCATGGATCCTGTTTACGGACGGATCGTCATGCGTTGACGGCTCAGGTGCAGGCCTCATCCTCACTAACCCAGAAGGAATGGAGTTCACATATGCCCTACGTTTTGAATTCACTGCCACGAACAACGAGGCAGAATACGAAGCCCTAATCGCCAGACTACGAATTGCAACACGTATGGGTGTACGCAACCTAGAAGCAAATGTAGATTCCCGTTTAGTGGCCAATCAAGTGTCCGGGGAGTATGAAGCTAAGGAGGAAAACATGATCCAATACCTCGAAAAGACAAAATCCTTAATCCAAGGATTTGACAGATTCATAATCAAGCAAGTTCCTAGAGGGGAAAACAAGAAAGCAGACGCATTAAGTAAGATTGCGTCTACAAGCTTCGCACACCTGTCAAAACAGGTATTAGTAGAAATCCTAAAAGACAAATCAATTTCCGAGAAGGAAGTGTCCACGGTCATAGAAGAAGAGGGCCCTACATGGATGACCCCTATCATGGACTTCATTAGCAAAGGCATATTACCCCAGGAGAAAACGGAAGCTCGACGAATACGGCGCACAGCGCACAGGTTCGAGCTCAGGGACGGTGTCTTATATAGACGCTCATTCTTGCAACCATGGCTCAGGTGTGTAGGACCCCTCCAAGCGGATTACGTACTCCGAGAGATCCACGCTGGTTCATGCAGCATGCACTCAGGACCACGATCTGTTGTGGCACGAGCACTGAGGTCAGGATACTACTGGCCCACAATGCACCGAGATGCACGGGACTTGATACGCAAGTGTAGCGATTGCCAAGTTCACAGACCAATCCCACGCCGACCACAACATGAACTTACACCGATAACGGCGCCATGGCCTTTCTATAAATGGGGTATAGACATTGCCGGACCCTTCCCTGTTGCCGCAGGAGGATTGAAATACCTCATCGTAGCAATCGACTACTTTACAAAGTGGATTGAAGCGAAAGCAGTGGTGACAATCACGGGCAACCAAGTTAAGCGATTTGTATGGGATAACATAGTATGTCGCTTCGGACTACCCGGTGAAATCATATCAGATAACGGAAAACAATTCCGTGATAATCCGTTCAAAGATTGGTGCGAACAGCTGAACATCACGCAACACTTCGCGTCGGTAACTCACCCACAAACAAATGGTCTAGTTGAACGCGCAAACAGGAGCCTGGGCGAAGGAATCAAAGCGCGTCTGGACAGACACAAAGGAAGATGGGTGGAGGAACTATCACATGTTCTCTGGGCGCACAGAACAACCATCAAGGTCAGCAACGGAGACACTCCCTTCTCCTTGGTCTACGGAACAGAAGCTGTCATACCTGCTGAAATTGGAATGCCAACTATCCGTACGGCGGAAGTTAATACTGCTACCAATGACGACGAACCGCGAATAGACTTAGATCTATTGGAAGAGAGACGTGAACGCGCAGCAATACGCGAAGAGAAAACCAAATCCAGAATGAAAGGGTACTATGACGCAAAAGTGCGCAGCACCTCATTCAGGCCAGGTGACTTCGTCTACCGCGAAAATGACTCAAGCCGCGCAGAAGACACTGGAAAGCTAGGGCCAAAGTGGGAAGGACCTTACGAGGTCATTGAAGCACTTGGAAATGGAGCGTACAAGCTACGCGACAAAGATGGCCAGGAACTAGAACGAACGTGGAACGTTCGCAACCTTAAACGATGCTATCTCTAAATAGGCCACGGCCCAGCATGGACATTCGAACACTTTAGAAAGTGCCCCAATAAAGATCCATGTAATTTTACTTTTTTTTTTACGTATTATCTAGATAAGTATTGTCTTTCAAAAACTTGCAAGTATTAATAAAACATTCGCGGTTTCTAGCTAACTCCGCGAAAACCTTTCTTACATTGTTATCTAAATACTGTTTATATCTCAATGTGTTGGTCACGATACCTTTAGCCTACATGGCGTGCATGCACTAATTAATACCCACGATGGTAAAAAAGGATGAGTTAACCTACTAAACAACTCGTTGAGTAAGATGGTTGCAAACCCATCAACTTTGGATTACGTATCCTTGTTAAACACCTTGCGCTCAAGACGTTGACGCAAGTTCCCTTGCGCACCCCACGACGGATGCACAATAGGGGCACACTGTGCGCGTTTATCAAACTTGAAAATCAAGACTCTTGATTCTGTAAAATTTAATATAACAAGTAACTCTATAAAAATTCATACA
>LBNU01007332.1:2080-18600 GCA_014162995.1 Artemisia annua
TTGTTAGTTTGATATGTATAGTGTTATGTATAGCCAATGAGCTATGAAATAAAGCATTCATCGCGAAAGAATGAAGTTCTCAAAGACTACGAGGTTATGATTCAAGGAAGAAAATCTAATAACACTCGATCCATCGACTTGGACTAGTTTGTATATTCTTAAACATCACTTACCCTTCAATAATCCCATGTCTTATCCATACCCTTTAACTTAGTATATTTATTAAGTATGTTGACATGTAGTGATCATCCGAGTTTTTGGTAAACCCAAAGATTCGCGGCAGCGATCTATTGTGTTGGGCACGAGGTATTTGCATTTAAGTTAATTAACCCTTTTTAGCCTAAACCCGAATAAAAGACCTCTTTGATATGTAGACTTGGTGCTTAATGACCTTATTAGTTTGATTGTTATGTAATTCTATTTAAATCAAAATTGAAAAGCTTACTTCTATCACGAATTTGATATTTTAAGCACTTATTGTGGGTGCCAAGTCTTGATCATAACCATAACCAAAATAATACTACATCACTATTGAAGGTAATACATCACACGTACTTGATTAAGGTGTGTATAATCAACACGGTAAGCACAACCGTTCCCGAAATTTACAACCAATACTTCTCGAGAAAACTACTTCTATTCTATACTCTTGTTATACCCCGTGCCCGCTTAGACCAAAAATTAAAACTTTAACGCGGAAACGACTTCATTTTAACGGATCCTTCATTACTCTTTTAACCATATAAAGAAAATCTATAACATTTCAGACCTTGAAACCATTTTTAAATGAAACTAGACTTCATTATCTTTAAAACGACGGGTGGCACGACCTGTGACGACATACGAATCAAAAGATACAAAATTTGGAAATTTGAGAAAAACTATAAAATATCTCATTTATACTTTGACAAAAGCATATGGCCATATGCTGAAATTTGATATGGCCATATGCTTACCATATGGCCCTTTACTAACTTTCTGTGACAACCATATGTCCATATGCTGAAATATTCATATGGCCATATAACCACTGCAGAAAATTTTATATGAACAATACTTAACACATTTTCCAAAAACCATACTTCCGATACTAGACAATTAACAAAACTTTCCAGGTTTCGTTAATACATTATAAATAACATTTCCATTCAATAACATCACCCAATTGAGACTTTGGAATGGTACTTTACAAACAGACGTATATTATACACATTTTAACCCATTTCACAAGAAACGACCTTAAACTCATAAATACCATTCCAAACTTACTCAAAATCATTAACACAACATAATAGAACGTTTCCATAAATACTTGGCCCGTTTACAACCCAAAATGGGTATATTCACTCTTATACCAAATGCCCCTTTTACTTTTACCATAAACACTTAAAACACACTTAAACATAACAAATGACCACCAATTCATTATACCAACTTTGACACACATTTTGACACTCGTTTACCCATTACAAACCATTAAACGACTCACGGGGGTACCATCTTGAATGAGCTCGGTATTCTACCTAACTCCTACACATATCAAACCTTCTATCTTCCGCATTAGCAAGCCTTAATCCTTAGCTCAAGCTTACCATTTCCATCACACATAAACCTACAAAACATTGGACACTTAAACCGTAAGCACGAATGCTTAGTAAGTAAAGCGGTTATAACATAACATTACAAATCATTCACACATTACGCATCATAACCTTTAATCGTTTATAACCTTAAAACCTTAACACATACCTTAACACTTAAGCATCAACATCCCTTTTCTAATCCAACTTTGTCTAACACATCAACTAGCCTTTACACTTACTTTCGCATAACATCATCATACAAACCATTCATTAAACTTAACATATTAAACACATAAACACATAATGCATAGAAATCATCATAACATTATCTTATAGCCGGTTTACTTACCTTAGCTCCAAGCTAAGAGGCCACTCACAACATCACCATGATCATTATCATCATCTTCATCCTTTATCATCATCATCATCATCATCATCCTAGGTCATAATAATTTAACCCCATGACCAAATAACCTTAACAATGATTCCTACAACCATTATCTTCCCCCTAAACATCTCTAATCATCAATCATATCTTGATTATATGATGATCAATGACATCATTGACTAACTTAAACAAGATTACTTACTTGTGGAGAGAATCATAGTAGGCTTAACCCTTGGCAAGGAACACATCTCATCTTCCTCTTCATCATCAAGGCTTCATCCTTCCCTCCCTTTTTCCCTCTAATAACCGGACCAACAAACACACCCTAGAGAATGATGGAATTCTCTATAGAATGGTAGATAAGATATTTATCTTATACAACTTTGGCCCTTTGGCAAGAATGGTCCCTCTTGTCCCTTTCCTTCTATTTTTGCCACAATTAACTTATAACACATTTAGCATATTAGCACTTAGGTCCTTGAAGTCCATTACCTTTCTAGTTGTGCCACATAATACCTTTCTAGCTGTGTTGCAAAAGAAATTGATGTCACTGGCTGCGATCGCTGATGCTCAACCACCAACACCACAACTATCACCGTATCCTTCTCAGGCGAGCACTACCTTGCTTGTGTAGTTGTATAACAACAAATTTCTCGATTCTAACCTTGTTTTCTACATCTTTAGGCAATGCAGATGCCAGCCAATACCATACCTCACCTAGAAAACGGCTTCATGCAACCTGGTGGCAGCAGCAGTGGTCAGAAACTTCGGTTTCAGCTCAACTCACCCTGCACCCAAGATCAACAACAACAACAGCAAAAGTTGCAGTTTCAGCAACAGCAACAGCTGTAGGCACAAATGGGAATTAGGCCTGGTGCTCAGAATGGCTTGTTTGGGATGACTCAAGCTATGCAATCTTCATTTGCAGGTGGGAACTTGATGGACGGAAGAGGAAGCAGGCAAGAAGGGTATGAAGCGACTCCTGGTACTAATGCTGGAAGTCACTTACGTAGTACTTAATATTATGATATATTGGAAGAAAATATAGAAGGAAAAAGTGCATATTGTTGTAATTGTTACCCCAAACTTATAACCTTATGGCAATTATTTGCTATCGAGTGTCGACAACTTATACAAAATGATTGCTTATGAACTAGTGGAAACATCTACAAGTTTTAATTACAGTGGATGGTAATTACATAATATTTACATTGCGTTAACCATCCAAGAGCTCATATCTTTCACCAGAAGATGCATATCACAGTATCACACATACGTAATGTTAATTACTTGGTGAAACTATAGTTTTGCATCAATGATTCACACTCAAACGTAACTGCAGGACATGTTCTAAATGTGAATGCTGATAAATAAACAAAAGCAGCCGTGGATAAATCGTTGCTACGTGATCAAGCTCAAGCATTATGCTTTAAGAGATGCACATACTCACACGTCACGCTTTTGTGTTTGCAACTAGAATGAAGGTACAAATTTTGCTTAGACATACAACTTGTTATATGATATACATTTACAAATCATCAACTCCATATTGTGATAAGCATCTTCGTTTTTTAAGTAATTGTGATATTCACCTTGCTTTCGGTTCCTATAACTGTATTTGCTTCCCTTGACACACCATGGATGAATACGACCCATCTACCCCCGATTAACTTAGGTTTAGAAGACTGCATATATTATGCTCTGATGCTATACCAGATGCGACAGGAGAATTCGACACTGATCAAAACAGGGTTGGCATGGCCTTCAAGTCACATAACCTACATTAACCATACTCTAACCAATAGTGTAGTCCTGGGCCAGAGCTTGACCTCTACGCTGCTTAAAACACCATTAACAATTTTACGAGTGGCAATTTCGGTTTGCTTTCTTTTATTTTTCATTTTTTGCTTTGAATCATGCCATTTAATTCCATTATTTGTTTATTGTGCTAAAACGCACACTAGTGGTGATTATGTATTTTGCATTCAAATTTGAGAATTTGTGATAATAAATGGAAAGTGGTGAAGAACGCAGCATTAGCACAAGACATTGTGGCCAAATTACGGGTTTTTCTGAAGCAAGAGATAACAAATACCAAAACCAACAAGGTTCACGTAGAGGGTAAAAGATGAAGAGGCCAAATTACGGGCTTACGAGTTATGGAACTGGGAAGAAGATACATATTCAAGAATAAATTGGAGGAGGAGGAAGAGGACAAGGGTATTTTAGTCTATTCGTAAAAAAATTGAAAGCATGTTTAGGATATTAACACGATTGATAATACGTTATTTATTATGGAAAATTTGAAAAAGTAAGTTGGCAATTCTCAGCCTTCACCCTAGTTTGAAGGCGTTTCTTTTATGTTTGTATGGTTGTTACCTTATAGCTTCTTGCTAAACTTTTAATAAAAAATTGCCATTCAAAAAAAAAGCTTCCTGGCCAAATTCCTCCAAGTATGGTAGTTAGTCAATTGGGGCTCCCCGTATGAGTCTCTCATTGCTGAATAATGCTGCAAACACGAACACAAAAAAGCATGACTTTTTTATAACTTAAATACATTGTATACTATTTATGGAAACAATAATATAAAACAAGACAATGGCAGGTTGTATGATCCACCTCAACTTCCGAATATGTGCTCCTCAGTTTTTTAAAAAAATGTTCCTTGTTGTGCATTCTGAGCTGCACATTGCAGACTCTAATTCAGGACACCTTAGGAGTTTCTAGAGAGAGCTCATAATCAGAGTTTGCATTACCGTCCTTCAATTCTGCTCCATCAAGCTAGGCCATGTAACTCGGACAAAAAATGAAGTAGAACCATCTCCTACAGATATATCTTCTAGGGATTCAACTACTTCTTCTAGAGATGTCGTCACAATAGTATCATCACATAAAGAGTTCTAATTGGTATCACACCAGATGAAATATTTTCCAAAACTTTTTTTTGGTTGTAATTATCATTTAGCAACCCTTCCGGGAGATTAAGTTGCATTATTACTTGACTGAGGCCTTAAAAAAACCAAGATTTAAAATAACAGTTTATAATTTTTAGCTAAATAGAATTTGTGATATGATGACACATGCCTGAAAGTAGAGGTAAAAGGCCAATTGAGACTAGTTTCAGCGGAATATTACCCCGCTATTTTATCTCTAGGCAGTTCAGAAATATTTAATTGTTTATAAACCCTTGGGTGAGATACATGCTTTTAAATGTTTTCTGAGCACAACTATTTTTAGCATGCTTTCCTGATTGGTATGCTTTCCTGACGATGTGCTAAGTAGCTTATCTTGCCATACAAGACCCTCAGATCATGTAGCCTCTCGTAAATTCCCGTACGATTAGTAAATACGTAAACTGGAATAAAGGTATTTCGTTATTTAAATATCCCTTTTTACGAGTGACAATTTTTTTTATGCATGACGTATTATGTGAATATCTATGACATTGTGAAATGATCATTTACCTAGGAACGATGCTTGCACACAAACCTAGATAGTCTAATTATCGCGAATATATTTTAAACGTTTATATTTTTATAAATATACGTTTCGTGTATTTACCGTATACTATTTATATATTTCCCGAGCCTATGAAAATTCCCGAGATCGCTCACTAATATTATTGGATCGTAACCCGACCCGTAAAACTTGCTAAGTGGGCCCTCGTGACCCATTGGGCCTTAAACCCAACTAATAACCAAACGGGCTCCTTTGTTTCTTTCTTTTTCTCTTTCTGCTGGGCCGAGAACCAAACACAAGCCCAAAGGGCTTAGAGCCCAAACGCACCCTTTAATAATTTTTCTTTTCTTCTTTTGTTTCTGTCGCGTCCCAAGGCCACAAACGCACTCGTTTTCTTTCAATTTCGACACACAACCAATACATATTCTTACACCATTCGATTTATCACCTAGCAAATATTCAGGAGTGCCAACGTTTACTCCCTACCTCGCTCGTTCACTGCTTCTATTTTTACCAAAGTAAACCTACAAAACCAACTTTGTAAATATACCAAAAACCTTCCAAAAACGTGGCATAAGTTCCCTTAGCACCTCTCCTCCTCTCCAATGGTTTCTAAGCTGACACAAGCTATAGTAAATGTCAGAAATGAATAGAGAACATTCCTCTTGTTGCTAGTTCTCAATTGGGTGAAATTTTGGTGCCACACCACACAAACGAGACAACACACACCCTCTTGGCTTCTTTCTCTTGTCTTAGCAGGACACAAACACGTTATAAAAACCTCCCATGCAACCTGAGATGATCTCACACACTCAAACATACCAAAAATAAATCTACGTGAGGAGTTACCAAGCGAATTGGGACAGAAAATTGGTGAAACGTACGAGGCGTAGAAGTGATCCAAGGAGTACCATCTTAGCTCGTTGTGAACCTTGCTAGGTCGTGAACCATTCTACGTTGATCCTTCGTACCAAAGTGAACCATACGTACCTTTTTACACACCCTTTTGAGGTGAGGTGAGCTCATTCGAAACTTATCACCATTTGTTATTTTCTTTCTTTGATTTTTGCATGTTTACTTTGCTCATTTTATTCGTAATATAAAAACGTGACACATGTATTTTATTCGACCTCCTATATGTTCAAAGTACTAACAAACAAGAATGATAAAGTTTTGAACTTAATTCGACACGTTTTGAAGGACATGAGACCCATTCGTATAAATACTAAAACACTTAGAATATATTCTAAGTGTTGGATAATTTTCAAAATGAATTTGGACGTTTACTTTGATCTCGTTAAACTCTATTTCGACACATAACATATACATTTTATTACTCGACCTCATTGTCACCTTGGTGAACAATTGAGGAACACATTTTATTCGAACCTATGAACTTATATAAGCAGTGTACTCGACCCCATTTGAACCTATCAAAACCGATTTTATAAAACTAAATAAGTTATCGTGGGCTTATTTAGAGCCCATTAAGCTTTTGTGATAAGCTGACCTGTACTCGACCCCATTTGAACCTATCAAAACCGATTTTATAAAACTAAATAAGTTATCGTGGGCTTATTTAGAGCCCATTAAGCTTTTGTGATAAGCTGACCCTATAAACTTTTCGTAATATTTTTAGACTCCTAAAATAAGCCCAAGTCCAGGCCCAAAAGTTTCATAAGCCCATTGGATCAAAAATGGTTATTGGGCCTTGTTTATGGCTCGTTAAGGCCCAATTATAAAAATAAGCACTTTCTAAACTAATAAGCAGTTGAGATGAGTTATTTTGAATGTCCTGAGCTTATTGAAAGAAACTAAAGGACTAAAACTGCCAAAGTTGTAAACTTGGGGTAGAAACTGTCAAAAACTGTTTTTATGAGCTGGAAACTGTAATTATTGAAACATGGAAGTAAGAAATGTAAATGTAATACTTTTTGGACCTAAAATGTAATATTATTTAACTTTGGACTAACGGTGTAAAATTATACTCGTTAAGGATTAAAAGTGTAACTTTGGTAAAACATAAAGGATTTTTCTGCAAATATTATTTTATAAAAATAATATTATTTATATAAATGAACGTGTATTCAGGATTAAAGAACGAGATAAGATTTACATATATATATATATACGTTATATAATTAATATTAACGATATATAACGATACGTGACATATTTTCTTTATTCGTGATTCCTCATGTGACTTAATTATGATGACTTTCCGTCAATCATCGATCAATATTCTTACAAGTTATATATATATATATAACTTTGTTTTTGAACTTTAAGCATTTAAACAAACACGAGATTTGTTCATGACTAAATAACTAGTATTCGCGATAAAAACCGGACTTAGACTATCAACGGAAACTTGCATTATCTTTTAGGTTGTGTGTGAAGCCGTTTCCTTGCTTTGTTGAGATTACGATACAACTGTACTACTGAGGTGAGTTCATAGCCCACTTTTTAACTGTTTTTATGTGGGGGGATACATGCTTAAAAACCGAACACAAGTATTTTATTTTGGTATTGATATACCGGCTGACCGTTATTATTGCTTAAGTAGCTATTGCCAAAAGACCCTCGATCATGAACCTTAATCACTTGATGAGTGAACGTAAATAACTGTGAATAGATCTATTTAGGGCTGACAATCCCCGTTTGGTCTAGATCTATTTAGGGCTGACAATCCCCGTTTGGTCGTTGGAGAAAACTACCAAACGCACATTATTTTGGTGACATAGGTTACTGGCAAAGACCTATCTTGAGGGCATATTATTATTATATTGCGTCATATTTTTAAATATGATTGGCTGTCAAATCATTGTGTGTCATGAGCTTAATGCAATAACGGGTATTTGTGAATTCTTTTCAACTTGTTTGATTGCATACATTTGCAATAAATGATTATATCTTGTGTTCAACTATTTAACTTTCAAATCTATGAATATCACTCAACTTTATGTTGACTTTTAGCATGTTTATCTCAGGAACTAAACAAGAAGAATTATGAAGGCACGGAGTGGGCATATGGACTTAAACAAAGACCTTGTTTTTATATTAAATAAATGTGTTATTGAAATTGTGAACATCTTAATAATTTGGTATTTTGAAATAAAGTAAACTTTTAAACATCACTTTGTGTTGTTTCTGTGATTATGAAAAGATCCTCGAAGTAACACCCAAAAGTTTTCCGCTGTTAAATTAAAGTCTTCCGCTGTTATTTTAAAAAGTCTTCCGCTGTCATGGTTAAATTTTGGGGGGTGTTACAGATTGGTATCCGAGCTTTGGTTATAGCGAACCAAGTGTTTTCAAACATTGGACTATAACTACATTTTTGAAAATGGACCATTTTACAAAATACCACATTATGCCCTCCGTGCCTACGAGTATCCGAACATCTGGTAGAGATGATTTCTTTTATGACTTCTTGTAATATTAACATGATTATGATTTTGCTAATGACTTGTATTTACTAATCGGGATTATTACAGTATCATGTCTTCAGTATCCAAAACCATTGACTTATCATCAGATTCGGAGGCTTCACCTCCAGTACCCTCTAGTCTCATCCAAGATCAGCTACCTCAAACCTATGATCCAGTTTCTGCAGGAAAAGTTTTCCAGCACACTGAGGAAAAAGAAACCACTCATGAGCAAGTGAATGTTCCACCAACAGTTCCGGTTATGACTGAACCAACCATTTACTATCAGCAGACCACTACTGTGCTGATATCATTTGCTATACCACCATCAGCATCACCACCTACAGTGACTCATAGTGTACCAGTATCACCTAAACATAGGACTTACCATGTTCGTCCAACTTCATCAGATCCAGGTATTCGAACAGAAAACCGTAGAAGAAGAAGAACTTACAAACGGGTGAACTCCCGTAATTGGTCTTTTCTGCTACCTATTATTCGATACTGGCGATCTCAAGAAGGAAACCCTAGCAAAAGAGAACTTGGGGAAAGCTCTGCCTCTCTTCCAAAAATATTTCCGGTTACTGGGGAACCTATTCACCATACCATACCTCTATTGGCAACTAGGATTGCTAGGCATGAAGATCGATTGAATGATGTTGTTAATGTAATTAATGGTCTTCCATGTGGACATATTACCGAGGATGTTAACAATCTCATCATTGGTCAGACGGCTGTGGAAAGTAAGGTTGAACAGATGAAAACTGAGTTCAGTGAATCCATGGAGTTTATTGCAGCACTGTGTTCAGCTAATGTCGCTATGGGAGACGTATTAACATCTTTTGATCATGAGTTGGAGCAAATCAGTGCACAGAACTTCTCTCTCAGGCGTGCGATCCAGGAATCCTATGCCAGGGAACGGACTAGAGACCGAACCATCGAGACCTTGACCACTAAGATCACCGAGCTCCAGCGTAGTATGGATGAAGTGTCGGGAAAACCATAAATCTGAGACCCGTCAATGTCAATGCCATATTAATAAAATGCTTGCCGTAATGTTTAGTAAACAAAATTGGACAAGTTTTAATAAAGTGTTGTAATAATTGGCATTTGATTTATGGAAACCTTATCTTTATATTACGCTGTGATGTTCATGATATGTTGGTTCAAGCAGGTCAAACCCATATTCACCCCATGAACATGTCGTACCAATGTTTGGACACGACTTAACCCAAAATTTTCGTTGACTAAGTTATTATGACTACGACCCCTTTTCGAGTACATTATTATTAGAAGAGATGCTAACTGGTATGTGCTTATTCACATACCTTTTATTCACCATTTTCAGGCTCTATAAGACCAAAAACTAACGTTAAATGCCAAAGATATCGTGTTTTTGTGTTTGTGATCGTGCAGGGAAGGATATTGCAAAAACAACATAAAAATCAACCAAAAAGCCCTAAAACGAGCACGAGATGTGGAAAAGTGTCAAAAAGCCGAGTCAATGATGTTATCTACTTAAGAAAAGCCCAAGACGACAAAGTTATTTCTTAAAAGCTCAAGAAGACGAAAGAAACGCTTAATCGAAGTTGAAAGAGAATTATAAGCAAAAGCTTTCCAAGTTCGAGCAAGTGTTCACTTTTAGATCTTTGAAGACCTTTGAAATACACGTCAACTCTAATCCTCCAAGTTACAAGACTTCTACGTTTAGTATTTAGTTTATTAGTAACATTTGTAATGTAAGTTTTAGTGTTACTTTTATAAATTGTAAAGGTCCAAGGGCTTTAGTTGCATCATTGTCAAACCTTCAAAGCTCTTGGCCTATAAATAGAGATCACCACCTCATTTAGAGGGTTGGTTAGATTTAGAGGGTTGGTCCTCATAGAAGTATGTAGTATAGTCTAGTTTTATTTTTTAGTGTAAGGTTAGTTTACTTAAGGAAATTTTTATTTTCAAGTCTTATCAATATTTGCTCTAGCTTATTTTAACGTCCTTTACAATCTTTCTTTTACATCTTCACAAGTTTTGATCTTATCTTTGTTTGTGTTAATCTTTGTTTTCGTTTATCTTAATCTTTCACAAAACTTGCGCCACCTTTGCATGAGCTTTTGGATCGAATGGTTTGAAAACATGGGTTAGGGCTTGTTGTTTGGTGTCGTTAGCTTATTTTAAGCTTATTTAGCTTCTTAAAACGAGTTTTCCATAAAAGTTTTATAAGTTTTTACTAGTTTTTATTAGTTTTAATTAGTTTTAATCATTTGATTTGCGTAAAAAAAAAGTCACCATCTTGTTTTTTTTAGTTTTTATACTCGTTATCTTTCAAAAAAGATTGTTACTTTTCTTGTTTTTTCGTGTTTTTAACACTCTTTTGTTTACAAACTAGTGTTATAAACCTTTCCCAACAAGAAAGTTTCAAACTTTTTGAAAGATTCAAGCCAAAAAATTCGTACTTGGTTTTGTACTATTTATCTAGATCTTTTAAAAGTTTCATAAAAATCTTCAAGTTTGAAAATTTCTTCATGTTTTGGTATTTTTAAGGCTAGTAGTACAAGAATCTTGGATTACAAACTTTGTTTGGGTATGCTTTTTGAAGATTCAAAATTTGCATATTTATCTAGATCTTTATATCCTAATTTATCTAAATCTTTTTTTTATCTAAATCTTTAGACCCTAAATTATCTAGATCTTTCTCAAAAGGTTTTCTTCGGATTTGGTGGATTACTCGGTGTTTCCCTCACTTGTATAAGTGAGAAAACACTTCGACTCGTGGTATACTTTCTATATTGTATAATCTAGAAAGTTTGGTGAAATTTTCGAAATTTCTGAAAAGTATCTAAATCTTTTATCTAGATATTTTATCTAGATCTTTTTATCTAGAACTTTTATCGAGATCTTTTTATCTAGATCTTTTATCTAGATCTTTTATCTAGAAATTTTATCTAGATCTTTTATCTAAATCTTTTATCTAAATCTTTTATCTAGATCTTTTATAATTTTAAGTTTTAATGTCACTTAGTCTTTACTTTTCTTTAAAGTTTAGTAAATTTACTTTTTCGTCTTTTAAATCTTAAAATACCAAAAACAATTTATTTTTCAAGTTCACATTTAATTTCATTGTCGCTTTATTTCATTCTACATGAGACGTGAGTAGTTTTACTCGTGTTTGCTTCGCGACTAGAGTTTGCAAGCTAAGTACAAACGTTAAAGGTCAATGATAAATAATCGTTAGATTATTTAGACTTATGATTTCATTATTCGAAGGGCAAAAGCCGGAGAACAATCAAATCACTCGTCTTGAATTATTATCTCTTCGAAAGAATAATTGACAACTAATCTCGAGAAAGGATAATAACTCGTCATAAACCATTATCTCATACTTAGTGAGCTTATTCACGTTGCTTTGCAAACATATTGTCTTTAAAATTCATTTACCGCTTTCATTACTTATCGCACTTTAATTTTTGTTTACTTTCTTCAAGTCACTTTATTTCATGCAACTTTACTTGCTTATTACTTTTGCGTTGCTTTACTGTTTTCCTTAACTTTAATCGCATTTTAATTGTCTTTGTAGTGTAAACTAACCAAATCAAATCTTTTCAAACTCATTCACTTCACATAACTCACGATTTTGAGTGACGAGATCAATTCAACCCTCGTTGGGACTACGACTCGTGTTTAAGCTTCACCGCTTGAATACTACACGGATCACTAACATGACTTAGCTATTTCTAAATATGTGCTTTCTGTCATTTTAATAGAAGCATGGCCCGTACAAGGAGAGCAACAGCTGCACCTGCACCCGCAGCTACAGTAACTATGACACNCTTATCTTTATATTACGCTGTGATGTTCATGATATGTTGGTTCAAGCAGGTCAAACCCATATTCACCCCATGAACATGTCGTACCAATGTTTGGACACGACTTAACCAAAATTTTCGTTGACTAAGTTATTATGACTACGACCCCTTTTCGAGTACATTATTATTAGAAGAGATGCTAACATGACTTAGATATTTCTAAATATGTGCTTTCTGTCATTTTAATAGAAGCATGGCCCGTACAAGGAGAGCAACAGCTGCACCTGCACCCGCAGCTACAGTAACTATGACACCCCCAGCTATGCGACAAGCAATTGCGGAAAGCGTCAATGCGATCCTAGATGAACGAGCCACGGCACAACAAGCTCAAAATGAAGGTATCGGCGTGCAAGCAGCACCTACAGCTCGTCGATGTACCTACAAAGACTTTATGGCTTGTGTACCCACATGTTTCAAAGGAACCGAAGGAGTGACGGAATTAGCTCACTGGTTCGAGAGGAGCGAAACCGTCTTCCAAAGAAGTGGTTGTCTTGAAAACGATAAAGTCATTTTCGCCACAGGTACTCTTATGCAAGATGCCTTGTCTTGGTGGAACGCTACTATGCAAACATTAGGAGCAACAGCAGCGTACCAGATTTCTTGGACAGAATTCAAGGCAAAAATATTAAGGAAGTATTGCCCACGTTCCGAGATAAGAAAACTTGAGGATGAATTTCATGACCTTGTAGTGAAAGGAGTTGACCTAAGGGCTTATAACCAAAGGTTCCAAGAACTCAAAACACTATGCCCATCTAAAGTGCCAGATCTCGAAAAGACGTTGGAAAAATACATAGAAGGACTCCCTCGAAGTATAGAAGGGGATGTCACTGCATCAAACCCTACNGCAAACATTAGGAGCAACAGCAGCGTACCAGATTTCTTGGACAGAATTCAAGGCAAAAATATTAAGGAAGTATTGCCCACGTTCTGAGATAAGAAAACTTGAGGATGAATTTCATGACCTAGTAGTGAAAGGAGTTGACCTAAGGGCTTATAACCAAGAACTCAAAACACTATGCCCATCCAAAGTGCTAGATCTCGAAAAGACGTTGGAAAAATACATAGAAGGACTCCCTCGAAGTATAGAAGGGGATGTCACTGCATCAAACCCTACAACCTTAGAAGCCGCTATGGAAATAGCACAGAAACTACTGGACCGAGAGATTAAGTACAATGAGCACAAAAGGAAACTGGATGACAAGAGAACCACACACCACAAAAACAACTACCAGCACGGCAGTACCAGTAACCACCGTAACTACAACAATCAAGGCAACAATCGAAACCACAACCAGTACCACTCCAATAGAAACACCCATCATCAGCAATAGAACAAAAGGCAAGAGAACAACAAGGCCTTTGTTGCTACAGAAGGCAAGGGATACAACGGTTCGAAACCCCAATGTAATCGATGCAAACTACACCATGATGGTCCTTGCACCATTAAATGCCACAAATGCCAAAAGATTGGACATATTGCTAAGAACTGTAGAATCCCTGCCACTGGAAGCAACACACAAATCATAACTCCCACGTGTTATGGATGTGGAGAAGTAGGACACATCAGGAGCCAATGCCCAAAAGGGAATGGATAGAACAACGCTCGAGCAAGAGCATACATAATGGGCGATGGTAATGCACCTGATGTTGTCACCGGTACGTTTTTAATCAATCATCATAATGCTAGAATATTATTTGATTCTGGAGCGGATAAGAGTTTTGTGTCAGATACGTTTGCACCTTTACTCGATGTTACCCCTTCTAATCTAAGTACCACCTACGAAATCGAAATGGCTAACGGTAATTTGATAGGCATCAGTTCTGTTATGAAGGATTGTACTCCGACTTTATTAGAAAAACCTTTTTCTATTGACCTTATGCCTATACAACTTGGTAGTTTTGACGCCATCATTGGTATGGATTGGTTATCCGCACATCATGCTAGAATACATTGTGATGAGAAAGCTGTCCACATTCCATTCGAAAATGAAACTCTCATTGTTCAAGGAGACAAAAGTAAACCTCGATATGGAATTATCTCATACCTTAGGATGATCAAACATGTGAACGAAGGATGTCAAGCATTCATGGTTCACGTTACGGAAAGTAAGTCGACCGAAAAGCGACTTGAAGATGCTCCTATTGTTAGAGACTTTCCAGAAGTATTTCCTGAAGATTTACATGGTCTTCCACCTAACCGTCAAGTAGAATTTCAGATCAAATTAGTACCTGGAGCAGCACCAGTAGCTAAAGCACCATATAGGTTAGCACCCTCAGAAATGAAAGAACTATCGGAACAATTAAAGGAATTGTCTGATAAAGGATTTATTCGACCAAGCTCATCACCTTGGGGAGCCCCGGTCTTATTCGTCAAAAAGAAAGATGGATCTTTCCGTATGTGCATCGATTATCGAGAGTTGAACAAACTTACGGTAAAGAATCGATACCCATTACCCCGAATCGACGACTTATTTGACCAACTACAAGGATCAAGTGTATATTCAAAAATCGATTTAAGGTCAGGATATCACCAGCTAAGAGTTCGGGAAGAGGATATTCCTAAAACTGCATTCAGAACGCGCTATGGACATTACGAGTTCCAAGTAATGCCATTTGGTTTAACCAACGCACCAGCAGTTTTCATGGATTTAATGAACAGAGTGTGCAAACCATATCTAGATAAGTTCGTGATAGTATTCATTGACGACATCTTGATTTACTCGCACAACGAAGAAGAGCATGCAGACCACTTGAGAATCATTCTAGAATTACTCAAGAAGGAAGAACTGTACGCTAAATTCTCGAAATGCGATTTTTGGATTCGCACCGTGCAATTTTTGGGACACATAATAAATAGTCAAGGTATTCATGTGGACCCTGCAAAAATAGAAGCCGTCAAAGGGTGGACATCACCTACAAACCCCACAGAGATACGTCAATTTTTAGGCCTTGCAGGTTACTACCGAAGGTTTATCGAAGGTTTTTCTAAGATCGCAAAACCTTTGACCAAATTGACTCAAAAGAATGAAAAATATATCTGGGGAGAAAAAGAAGAATCAGCTTTTCAGTTGTTAAAACAAAAGCTTTGTGAAGCACCAATATTAGCACTACCTGAAGGAAGTGAAGACTTCATAGTATATTGTGATGCTTCATACCACGGATTAGGAGCAGTTTTGATGCAAAGAAGCAAAGTGATAGCTTATGCATCCCGACAACTAAAGAAGCATGAGGAAAACTACACGACTCATGATTTAGAGCTAGGAGCGGTAGTATTTGCCCTTAAAATATGGAGACACTATCTGTATGGCACTAAATGTACCGTGTTTACTGATCACAAAAGTCTTCAGCATATTTTGGATCAAAAGGAATTAAATATGAGGCAACGTCGTTGGCTAGAGTTATTGAGTGATTACGATTGTGAAATTCGCTATCATCCCGGTAAGGCCAATGTAGTAGCAGATGCGTTAAGCCGAAAGGAACGATTGAAACCTCTCCGGGTTAGATCGTTAGGGATGACCATTTGTTCGCCTCTTCCATCACAAATCCTTGCCACTCAAAGCGAAGCTCTTAAAGAAGAGAACCGACCCAAGGAAAAGATCTATGGCATGCCTGAAAGCAAGAATGGTTTCTTGAAAAGATCTGATGGAATGCTCTGTTTTAAAGACAGAAGTTGGGTTCCACACTTTGGAGGTATTCGTGATCTCATCATGCATGAGTCACACAAGTCAAGATACTCCATACACCCAGGTTCCGACAAAATGTATCAGGATCTAAAGAAACTATACTGGTGGCCAAACATGAAAGC